>CAUYRH010011917.1:0-14060 GCA_963574655.1 Perodicticus potto | reverse complement strand
TTTTTGAGACAGAGTCTCAAGCTGTTTCCCTGAGTAGAGTGCCTTGTTGTCACAACTCACAGCAACCTCCCTGGGCTTAAGCGATTCTCTTGCCTCAGCCTCCCAAGTAGCTGGGACTACAGGCACCCACCACAACGCCTGGCTATTTTTTGGTTGTAGTTGTCATTGTTGTTTGGTTGGCCGGGGCCAGGTTCGAACCCGCCAGCTCTGATGTATGTGGCTGGCGCCCTAGCCACTTGAGCTACAGGCGCCAAGCCCCTACTTTACTCTTTTAATGCTTTTGGAATTAGTGGCATTGTTTTCTTAATTTCATCTTGATATTACTCCTTGCTGATATATTTTTGTATATTTGTCCTGAACCTTTGCTAAACTCTTATTAGCTCTGATAGTTATTTGTGGATTCATTAAGGATTTTTTTATGTGTAAGACAGAGGCATTTGCGAATAAAGATAGTTTAACTTCTTCCTTTCCAATCTGGACGCCTTTTATTTATTTTTCTTGCCTACCTGCCCCATTGAGAACTTCCAGTGCAGTGTTGAGTAGCAGTGGTGAGAGTGAACATTCTTCTGTTGTTGATCCTAGCAGGAAAGCTTTCAGTTTTATATTATATGTGGTATTTTTATAGATACCCTTTTATCAGGTTAAGGAGTAAGACGAACTTTATTTGAAACTGGCAGAGATCTTCACCAATCATGGAAACTTCAGGCCCAGTTATCTTTCTCTCTTCTAGTATGATACAATTCTTCTGTTTCATATTCACAAAACAGGGAGAGAATGGCTTAAGGGACAGACCTATACCTTATTCTGGATTTCAAAATGAGAACATTTCACTGTAGATGAAAGTGTTTTGAAGGTCAAGGATATGAAAATTGTACAGATACTTAAGAATTCATGGCAGTGCTGTGGCTCATGCCTATAATACTAACACTCTGGGGGGACTGAGGTGGGTTGATTACTTGAGCTCAGAAGTTGGAGACCAGCCTAAGTAAAAGCAATACCCTGTCTACTAAAAACAGAAAAACTAGCTGAGTGTAGTGGTGCATGCCTGTAGTCTCAGCTACATGCTCAGTCTAACCTGGACTGAGTTGGAACACATTCTTCTTGGTAAAGTATCACAAAGTATCATGCCTCCAGCTTCAGGAGGCTGAGGCAAGAGAATTGTTCAAGCCCAGGAGTTTGAGGTTGCTGTGAGCTACGACGACACCACTCGACCCAGGGCAACCAAGTAAGATTTGTCTCAAAAAAAAAAAAAAAGAATTCATTTGTAAAACATAAGATAGCAGGCTTTCTTTGAGCTACGACTTTATTTAGTTTGATTAAGTCTGGGTTCTGCCAGTATACCTCATCTTTTCCTTAATCTCTTTGATTAAAAAATGAGGATGGGGGAAGCATAAAGGAGTCTCTTATATATGATATGTAATGATGCAGTGGCATGGATGATAAGACTTCCTGGGTTCAAATCCTTGCTCTGCCACTTACTCATTTGGCAAATAATCTGTGTGTGTCTCAGTTTCCTCATTTGAAAAGTGAGGATGATAAAAATAATAATGATGTTAATAATACCTACCTCATATGGTTGTTGTGAGGAATAAATGAGTTATTATGTACAAAAAGTAATTAGGACACAATAACTAAGAAAATGCCGCGAATGCTATGTCAACCAGTTCGATGAAAATATTTCAGATTGTATATAAAACCAGCACATTGTACCCCATGATTACATTTATTTACACAACTATGATATAATAAAAAAAAGGAAAAAAATAATTTAGAAAGAGGTAGCCAACACATAGAATATTTTGCAAATATTTTATAAAATTTTATAATGAATATTTTGTAAATAAAAGTATATTTTGCTATAATTTCTCATTTTCCCTATGTATGGCAACTTCTAAGACACCCTCTAAATGGAAATACAAAAGGAATAAAATAGGTTTTATATTTTAAAAAAAGTAATTAGAACAGTATAAAAGTACTTAAAATGATCCCTGGCACCATAGTAAACTATTTGTGTACTTGCAATTAGGTCATGGTGTTCAATAACAAAAACATGGGTTTAAAAGCCAGATAAGTCCAAGTTGATATCTCTGCTCAACTGTTATTACCAGCTGCTGTGAATTTGATATTTGTACCCCCTCAAAATTCATATATTGAGGGTCTAATCTCCAAAGTGGTGGTGTTTGGAGGTGAGACCTTTGAGAAGTAATTGGGTTTGCCATATGAAGAAGCCAGGAAGAGGCCAACACCAGAACCTGACAATGTTGGCACCCTAATCTTGATCTTGGATTTCTCAGTCTCCAGAACTGCAATAAATAAGTCTTTATTGTTTAAGCTACCCAGTCTATGGTATTCTTGCTATAACAGCCTGAGCAGACTAAGAGACCAGTTATGTGGCTTATGACAAATTAATATCTCTGAGGTTTAGTGGTTTTCTTTCATTCCAAATAGGAAACAGATCTAATTTACAGGGTTATTAGAGGGAATAAATTAGATAATTCTTGTGAAATATCTAACTCAAGATAATTATAGGACAAATGATAACAATTATTGTTGTTGCTTTCCTTCCCTTTTTTTTATTTGAGGCTAATGAGGTCCTATCACTGACCTTCTCCTACTCATTTAATAGTTCAGGCCTGGGGATTGTAAGAACAAATTTTGTAAGTGGCTTTAGTTTTAAAACATTTTCTGAAGATGGAGACTTTACATCTTTTGTATTAACCTGGACTTCTTAGTAAAGTATCATAAGAATGGAGAAGCAAGAATCCAATGTACTCATTTCTAACATGAAGCTAGTAGATGATCTAATACGTACCCTCATAAAAGAAAAACTCAAATCCGTTCAAGGTAGGGGGCCGGAGAACAAGGGAGCAGGGAAAGGGGAGAAAGGTTGGGAATTGGGGTTTATGGTATATGGCACACCTCTTGTGGGTGGGACACAATTATAAGAAGGACTTTACCTGACAAATGCAAGCAGTGTAACCTGTCTTTCTACCCTCAATGAATCCCAAACACTAAAAAAAGTTTCTAAAATTACAACAGAAATATATATACCTGTAAAAAAGTCAAAGTTTATAAAAGTATATATTGCAAAGCAAAAATCTGTTTTCACATCCATTCGCCCATTCATTTTACTTCCCCTTCCCAGGGATAGCAACAAAACAACAAGAGCTTGGTTTATATCTATCCAGACCTTTTTCTGTGTACACATAAGTGTGAATATACAGAAGGACAAATACACACATATATTTCTGTGTTAATTACACCTTAACTATATATATTGGATTGTGATTTTTTAAATTTACTCGACAGTACGTCTTTGATAGCTTTCTATTTGAGCACATAAATATCTACCTCCTTATTCTTAATGGCTATTCAGTAACCTAGAGGATGGATGCATCAGCGTTTTACTTTGGAACAAGTCTTCAATTATTGCTCTCAGGATAATATTCCGAATCTCCAATTACAGCGTGCTTTTTTTCCCTCAAAGTCCGTACTTAACAATGTAATATGTAAATGTCAGGGTTAAGGCAAATTCATAGTTTGCATGGATCATGAGTGTTTTGTTGAATTTTAGGTCATAGGGACAGAATAGAAAGCTAAGTACTTAGGTAGAAAGGAACATCTTTAGACAGAACAAAAGGAAGAACAAGCTGCCTAAATTAGTACTGGCTTTAAAGTTATTTTTCCTGGTGGGTTCTAGTATTGAAAGGTTAAATGAAGAACACTGAAATATAAATTAGTAAATTCAACAAAGACCTTGGGATACTTATTAAATATAAAAATAACTGTTGATCTGGTGGGTAAAACACTGATGTTGCTATAATAACTAATCTGTACTGAGAAATTATGATAATAATCTTTTGTGCTGAAAATTTATTCTTATAGTTATTCTTTTGATAAGAAACTGCCCCCAGGCTCGGTGCCACACTCGGGCGGCTGGGGCACCAAGAGCTCGTGGGTTCGAATCCAGCCCAGGCCTGCCAAACAAAAATGACAACTACAACCAAAGGGTAGCCGGGCGTTGTGGCAGGCGCCTGTGGTCCCAGCTACTTGGGAGGCTGAGGCAAGGGAATCGCCAGGCCCAGGAGTTGGAGGTTGCTGTGAGTTATGATGCCACAGCACTCTACCCAGGGCAACAGCTTGAGGCTCTGTCTCAAAAAAGAAAGAAAGAAAGAAAGGAAGGAAGGAAGGAAGGAAGGAAGGAAGGAAGGAAGGAAGGAAGGAAGGAAGGAAAGAAAGAAAGAAACTGCCCCCAATAATTGAGAAATGCCAAAAAAAGATAACCATGTAGTCAAAATGACTACATTTACATGAATAAATTCACAACGGAGAAATTAAAATTAATGCTTCCAGAATAAGCAAAATACATTGTGTCAATTTTCAACAGATCTGAACTGTCTGTGTGCTACTGATGAAGGTGTCAGAATTCTTCACAAGTACTCACAAAGTTCAAAATTGTCATAACACTGAAGCAATGTGGTTATAAGAGAAGAAAATGTGTACAGAGGGAATTGTGTGTAGATAAAAATGTCACTCACTGTAATATCTGAGCAGGAGGTTGTAATCAAAGCAGTTAGCAATTAGAAAGCACAAGGCCCTTACTCCCACAGAATTTTTGGCACAAGCATTTCTGATAACATGTAGAACTCTTATAAAATACTTTTTGAGAAAGCTTTGTCAGTGGTAATTCCTGCTTTAATGACATCTGGAAACAGCTGTTTTTCTCCAAAAGACAGCAATACATCTAAGCCTGTCAAATACAGATAATAAGGTGCTCTCCTATCATTAACAAAATTAGCTTTCTTTATTGACTGAAAAGATCTGTTCACATTGTGAGAAGAATACATTACAGAGCTAGTATGGAGATATTGAAAAGTATCACACGGATGGCTGCAAAGCAGTGATTCCCAGCCCTAAATTTGCTACCCTCTAGGGGGCCACCATTATCCTAGGCATCATAATGAGCTTTTTGAAAATTTCTCAAAACAAAATTAAATGTGAGGCACTTTAATTTAAAAAATATATGTCATACAGCATTTTTCAAAAAAGCAAGGAGCGGGGAGGTAGCATAAAAACAAGCTAACAATAGCAGGGTGTTATAAACTCCCACAAGGTTGGGTGCCAATGATAGTTAAGAGTATTATACATCCTGATATGGATTCAGTGGTAGTTTTGATGAAGTCAGAGAGTTATACCAAGGCCTGTCATCAAAACAGTTATAATCAAATGCATGAGTTTTCTATGTGTCTCAAAAGTGGCACTGTCAAAGACAGTAACCCATAACTTCTGTCTCTTGGATAATTTTTGTAGTTCAGAATTTCCTGAACGTCTGAATGTCTGAAAATGTATTTTAGTAACAGCAACAACATAGTTCATTCATTGAAGAAGTTTTTACTGAGGGCATACTATGTTCCAGGTCCTGATATGCACATCGCAAAGAAATTTTTATCAGTAATATACAGGATATCCCAAAAGTTGCCCATGAACTCACCATATATAGGGAAACTGGGAAAATTTAGCTAAATGTACCTTTGTTTACAAAATATTTATTACAAAATGTTATAAAATATTTACAAAGTACAGCTACCTCTTGGACACCTCTTTGTAAAATTTTGTAATGAATATTTTTATAAATTAAAGCACATTTAGCTACAATTTCCCATTTCCCCTATTTGTGGCAACTTTATGGGAAACTTTGGGGGGTTTTTTTTCCCCTTTGGTTTTGTTTTTTGCTTTTTTTGAGACAGTTTGACTTTGTTGTTCTTGGTAGAGTGCTGTGGTGTCATAGCTCACAGCAACTTCAAACTCTTCGTCTCCAGTGATCCTCTTGCCTCAGCCTTCAGAGTAGCTGGGACTACAGGTACCTGCAACAAAGCCTGGCTATTTTTAGAGATGGGGTTGAACTCTTGAACTCAAGCTATCTACCTACCTCAGCCTCCCAGAGGGCTAGGATTACAGGTGTGAGCCATGGCAATCTGGCCTTTATGTGCAACACTTGGGACATCTTATATGGAAATGCTGGTTTTCCTGAGCCCTTCTAATAGCATATTTTAAAATATCTAGCAATATCATATTAGTGAAAAATAATATCCTGTTATAGTTCTTTATTTCTTTGAATATGCATGAAATTGGATATGTTTTCATAAGTTTTGACTTTATGACCACTTTAGTTCTTTTTGGAATAGTCTGCTCATATCCTATGCTCACTTTTCTAATGATCTCTTTATTATTGATTTGTACAGACTCTTTATATATTACTGTACCATCTATCTGACATCATTACAGTAGTCTCCCCTTATCCATTGGTGGTATGTTTCAGGACCCCCAGCAGATGCTTGAAACCAGTAATAATATTGAACCCTATATACACTAGTTTTTTCCTATGCATAATATAATAAAGTTTAATTTATAAATGAGTCACAGTGACAAATTAACAATAGCTAAAAATAAAATAGAACAATTATAATAATATGCTATAATAAAAGTTATTTTTTCCCTGAAAATATTTTCATTTAAGGAAGTGAAATGGTTTCTCTTTGGGATATCCAATTCACCAGCATAACTACTTTCACACTTTGGGGCCCTAATTGCATAAAATAGAGTTACTTGAACACAAGTGCTATGATACCATGGCAGTCCGTCTGGTAACAAAGACAGATACTGAGTGACTAAGAAGTGGGTAGCTCAGGTGGGTAGCACAGATAGTGTGGTTATGCTGGACAAAGGGAGGATTCATGTCCCAGGCAGGATGGAGCAGAATGGCGTGAGATTTTATCACGCTACTCATAATGGCCTGCGATTTAAAACTTATGAATTGTTTATTTCTGTACTTTTCCATTTAATAAGTTTAGATAGAGGCTGCAAGTAATCAAAAACATGGGAAGCAAAACTGCAGATAAGGGGGACTAGTATATATAGTAGGCATTTCAAATATTTTTATAAGGTCTGTGAGTATCCTGGAATTATTGTTATGCTATTCAGTTCTGTTTCTGCATTAAATCTCATTTTGTGTGCACAAAAGCAGGGTATGATATAGTCCAACAGATTCCAGGCGTATTCAATAAGAAATAATGTTCAGTAGTCAATAGAGAACCAATTGGACTATAATCTTGCCAGTGATTTAACATAAAAAATACTAAAAGATGGCTGGGTGCAGTGGCTCAAGCCTGTAATTCTCACACTCTGGGAGGCTGAGGCAGCTGGATCACTTGAGCTCAGGTGTTCAAGTCCAGCCTGAGCAAGAGTGAGGCCCCGTCTCTATTAAAACTAGAAAAAAAATAGCTGGGCATGGTGGTGGACACTTGTAGTCACAGCTATTGGGGAGGCTGACACAGGAGAACCACTTGAGCCTAGGAATTTGAGGTTGCTGTGTAACTATAACACCCCATAACTCTACCCAGGATCACAGAGTGAGAGATTCTGTCTCAAAAAACAAAATATTAAAAGATGTACTGTAGTTGCCACCATCATCTTCCTCATCATTCTTGAAGTTGGTAAGATCTTGGGAATATTTCAGCACTTTTTTAGCACTATGTATACTCCGTAATTGACCATCCAAGGGACTGTAACAAACTGGTCAACATACAGAGATGTCAACATAAGGATCTAGGTCTGCTGTACTGGTATGTACATGTGGTGCATGTCTGCTCTATGGCAATTAGGTCAAATTAAGGAGGTAGTCAATGTAGGGAAGTGGTCAACTTTGGACGGTCTGCTATATTTAAAAAAATGTACACTGAGGGCAGTGCCTATGACTCAGTGGGTAGGGTGCCGGCCACATACACCAATGCTGGCAGGTTCGAACCCGGCCCAGGCCAGCTAAAACAATGGTGACAACTGCAACAACAACAATAACAAAAATAGCCCGGCGTTGGTGGGAGCTAGTAGTCCCAGCTACTTGGGAGGCTGAGGCAAGAGAATCACTTAGGCCCAAGAGTTTGGGGTTGCTGTGATGCCACGGCACTCTACTGAGGGCGATATAGTGAGACTCTGTCTCAAAAAAAAAAAAAAGTGTCACTGGCATCTAAGCCAAACTCTGTCACCTTGCTTTAAAAAAATCTTAGCAGGCATACACAATTAGATCCTGAAGCTTTATGGCTATGACAGCAATACTGACCTTTTCAAAAGAAATGGCAGAAGCTAATTTGGGGCAATACGATTGCTGCTCAGCAACTTGAGCCATTATCCTTGATAACAAATAAGTATTAAAATCTCCAAATAATTCTTTTTTCTCTATGATTCAGAGTCAATAAACATTTGTTGAGTTTCAAATATGTGCTAGATGCTTTTGCATGCAATTTTTCTTCTAATCTTCACCACTGATCTAAGTATGTCCATTTCCATATGAGGAGATTGTCACTCAGAGAGATTATGTGACTTGTTCATGGTCACACTACTAGCTGTCAGGGGCAGAGATGGGACTTAAATCCAGATTTTCCAATTCTAAAAATCGAGTGCTCTTCTGATTGTGTCACAACTGCCCTCATCAGCAAGACTGGATGAGACATGTACATGCCCCAGCAAGGCTTATCTTCTGAGGTCTCTTCAATTGAATGTATTTAAAATATTTACCCAACGTTTATTTAATGAGAGTAAGGACATACTGAGTTTCTATTAATAGAAGTGTATACCTTTTCACTATGTTCCAAATATAGAATTCACTACACACACTTATAATAATAGCTACCATTTATTGAGTGCTGTGTCAGGAAATCTTAGGAGGCAAACAGTGTCATCATTGTTATTCCCATGTAGAATATAGGTAAGGACCAAAACATTAAATGAGCCAATCCTCACTGGTGCCAACCATATCACACGGCTAGTTAAGTGGTGGAGCCAGGATTCAATCTCAGGTAGGCTGACTCTTGAGCTGATAAGCTTAACCACTAAGTTGTATTGCCTTCAACTACAGCAAAAATCCCAAATTGGAATTTTAACTTACCAATTTCTTACTTTCGTTTCTTTTGTTTTGTTTTGTCACTAAATACGATGGCAGTCACTTCCAGACATATAATTATAAAATCAGACAACTTATAAGGATATAGTTATAAAATCATATTCAAAAGATTCTTAAATTGTCCCCCACCTTTTTTTTTTTTTTGGTTTTCTCAACAACAAACCATTTCCTACTTTTCTGTAGTTTGTGTTTTCTCTCTCATTTCCTTTTGCAATTTTCCAAGTCAGGAAACTTGGGGAGATATATTAGAAAATTTAAAATGCATACGAGAAAATAAACCTCTCATTCTGGATAGACAGCACTGTGGCACACAGCAGTTTCCCAGTCTCAGCTAATTATGGAGAGTTGCCTACTTAAAGCAACTTCCAGCTTGCTTGCTCACCATTGATGGCACACCCTTTTAACTTGCACATGCTCGTCACAAAAATGATATGGTTGGCACCAGTGAGGATTGGCTCATTTTTACTCTTAGTTTTGTTTTTGGTTTTTTTTTTTTTTTTTTTTTTTTTACTAAAGTTTCCTAGCCTCCTTAGTGAAAAAGATTCCCAATTTCTTTCTTTTTTTTTATTTTTTTAGATTCTCAATTTCTATTTGACCAATGACTTTGGGAAGCATTAGCAGAAACCAAGGTAGTCAGCACCACATTTAAGATTTATTCCAAGGTCAGGCGCAGTGACCCACACCTGTAATCCTAGCCCTCTGGGAGGCTGAGGGGGGTGGATCACTTGACCTCAGGAGTTCAAGACCAACCTGAGCAAGAGTGAAACCCCGTCTCTACTAAAAATAGAAAAATGGAGGCAAGAAGATCTCTTGAGCCGAAGAACTTGAGGTTGCTGTGAGCTATAATGGCACTCTAGTCAGGGCGCCAGAGTGAGACTGTGTCGAAACAAAACAAAACAAAACAAAACAGATTTATTCCAGAGATTTTTAACACCCCGTTTAAATTGAACCCCAGGTAGTTCCTTGGCTGGCCCATTGCTTTATTCTCTTCTCTCAGGAAGGATGTGGAGGAATAATCTGGTTTTATTGGGTCTAATCTGGGTGAGGGGTCTAATCTGGTTTTATTGGGTCTAATCTGGGGGAGAGTCTAATCTGGTTTTTGCAATCGCTCATAGAACTCAAGAGTTGATGAAGAAGAGGGGTACAGTTTGGATACGTGCATATTGATGCAAACTTGAAAAGATAATTGTCTGAGTTTTGGCTGACCGTAGTGGGCATATAGATTGTGGAACAAAACGCATTGAGTGGGCATCCTCACGCTGCCATTTGTAAGCAGGTGAAACCTGATTATAGTGAATGTCAGAGGGCAGCTGCAGCCCGTAGATTGAATACTGATGTTGAGGGCTGTGTAATTACAATGCAATTTTATTACAGGACTTTTCACATGTATAATTACAATGAGGTTTGGATAATTTAGAAAAAATGGCTGATCATAAGCAGTGTCAGCTCATGGACAAGCTGAGCCTCGCCTTCATATTCATTAAAGCAAAACTTTCAAATAGAACTGGAAATGAAGGGTTGCACCCAGTGAAAGTTCTCTCCCACCCTGGCTTCTTGTTTTTCCATTCATTATGTGTATTTCTGTGTAAAACTCAAAACTTTACTGCTCAGATACTTGTGGGTTCAAGATCATGCCTCTTCCCCTGCCCATTCTTTTTATGTACAAGTCTGCTTTACATATAAAAGACCTACTTTGCTTTAGGTTTTCTTACTCAATGTTTTATTGTGTTAGAACATACATAACACAAAATTTATTATCTTAACTATTTTAAATGTATAGTTCAGTGGCCTTAGGTTTACTTGTAATGTTGTACAACCATCACCACCATTCATCTCCATACCTGTTTTCATCTTGTAAGACTGAAACCATGTACCCATTAAACAATAACTCCCAATTCCTCCCTTCCCTGGCAACCACTGTTTTACTTTCTGTCTATGATTTTGACTACTTTTAAGTACATCAAATAAGAGAAAACATACAGTACTTATTTTTTCATGACTGGCTTGTTTACTTAGCATAATGTCCTCAATATTCATCCATTTTGCAGCATGTATCAGAATTTTCTTCCTTTTTAAGGCTGAATAATATTCCATTATATGTATATACCACATTGTGCTTATTGTGTTCATCCATCAATGAACTTTTGGGTTGCATTCATGTTTTACCTATAATGAATAACATGGCTATGAACATGTGTGTTCAAATATCTCTTTGACACCCTGCTTTCAATTCTTTCTGGATATATACCCCAAAATGGAATTACTGAATCACATGGTAAGTCTATTTTTAAATTTTTGAATAACCACCATACTATTTTCCACAGAGGCTGAACCATTTTAGATTCCTACTAACACTGAACAAATGTTACATTTTCTCTACATCCTCACCAACACTTGTTATTTTCCGAATTTTTTTTTTTTTTGAGACAGAGTCTCACGCTGTCACCCTGGGGTTGAGTGCTATGGCATCCTAAAAACTCATGGCAAACTCAAACTCTTGGGGTCAAGTGATCTTCATTGCCTCAGCGTCTCAAGTAGCCGGGATTACAGGTGTGCCCTAAAACATCCAGCAATTTTTTTTCTATTTCAGTAGAGACAGGAGCCACTCTTGTTCAAGTTGGTCTAAAACTCCTTAGCTCAGGCAATCCACCTGCCCGAGTCTCCCAGAGTGCTAGGATTACAGGCGTGAGCCACCACACCTGGCCTATTTTCTGCTTGTTGATAGTCGTCATTCTATGCTTTAGGTCTTAATAAGATGCCTCTGACTAGGGTTGAGGCTTTCTGACCAAGTATGGAGAGTGGAGGCAATTTGACATCTTGATACTCAAAGACACAAAACTGCCTTCAAAAGCTGAGAAAAATACACAGTGATCACATTTTAAAATTTCAAATGAGAACAAATAGTCTGAAAATGGAACAGAATATTCGAAATCGGGACTGCCCCAGAAAACTTGAATAATTACAGCTATAATGTATTTTGAGCACTTACTATGTGACAGGCACGGGGAAGAGTACCTCCCATGTCTATTGCCTTGTTTCATCCTATCAACAATTCTAAGCGTTGGGTCCTAAAATCTTCATCTCTGCAGATGAGGAAACTATGGTATAGTGAGGTTTAAACTACTTTTCCAGCGTCACAAAGCAACTAAAGGGAAGAGCTGGGATTCAAATCTAGGTCAGTCTGACTAACTCTGGAGACCTTTTCTGTTAAACACCAAGAGGCCCTGCCTGTCCCTTAGATGTTTATAGGCTGTAAATAATTTCTTGGCGGAAGGAATTGAAATGTAAGAACCAAATCAATATTTCCATCTGTGTACTACTTACACAATTTTTCCATATCTGAAGACAACATAAATTACAGGTAGGGTGTTTGGGCACACTTGCTCTCATTCCCTGGGTTGGAGATGACAGCCTTCCCTATCTCAGGCTCAGCCCCATAAGTCTATCTAGCATCCATCCTTGGTCAACCAAGTGAACTGCCATGGCGCTACATACTTTAACTTCAAGTTAAGCAATAGTAATCATGAAATCATGGTTGGATCTTAGTTGTATTTTAAAATATACCACAAAATAAATCATGTTTGTCTGTGAGCACCTACAATCATCTCTTATACCACTAGGAAGGGTTAAATATACCACAGAGAGGAAAGCACTGATCCCATAAATGATTCCTTCCCTCCTTCCTTCCTTCCTTCTTTATTTTCTCCCTCCTTCCCCCTCCTTCCCCCTCTCCTCCTCCCTCTCTCTCCATCTCTCTTTTTTTGTGATACATACAGGGTCTCACCCTACAGTGATGGGTTCACAGCTCGCTATAACCTTCAACTACTCTTGGCTCAGCCCCCCCAGTAGCTAGGACTACAGGCACATGCCACCATGCCTGGCTACTTTTAAAACATTTTTTTTATTTTGTAGAGACAGGGTCTCACTGTGTGGTCTAGGCTGGTCTTGAACTCCTGGGCTCAAGCAATCTTCCCACCTTGGCCTCCCGAAGTGCTAGGATTACAGGCATGAATCACCACGTCAAGCCTCTAAGTGACTGTCTAACCTTGACATTCAAAGAAACACCTAGCCTCTAAAAATAGTTCAAAAAGGTTGAGACTGGTTTGGGCAGGATGGCAATGTGTCAATCTTTGCTCATTTCTCTTTGTGCAGTCCCCAGTCTCTACTTACCTGTCCTCCATTTTCTGAGAGTTTTTTTTTTACAGCTTTCCAGAAGAAACTGGGCACTTACGAGACAGAAGTTGCTTCTATTTCTACAACTAACTGATCTTCAGCTTCCAGCTCAGGTGTCACATCCTTACAGATGAGACATTCTCTGACCTTTCTCTGACCACCCAATCTAAAGTACCCTTCATAATATTATCCTGTTTTATTTTTTTCCTTACAGCACTCACATCACTATTGTAATTTGGTCTGTTCACTGACTTGCACGCTGCCAGTCTCCCCACTAAATAATAGACTCCAAGAGGTTCCTGGCATCTAGCGTCAGGCCTGGCATGTACTAAGTGCTGGAAGAGTTTTTGTCAAATGAATACAAAAGATGAAGTAGAGATTCTAAAGTTGGGGTAGAGCAGTGGGGCTGATGAGACAGAGGCAACACAAGGAAAGCTAAACTTTGGGTAATAAGATTTATCCAACAAAGGTAAAGTGGGGACTGACCTGGGACCAAAACTATCTGACATAGTCACACCACTCATTCCTTCTGAGCTCTTAACTGTGTTCAGGACCTTGTACTGAACTGTCTGTTGTGGACTGGCTGCTATTGAGCTCTGGGGCATATGCCATTGGTAATCTTCAGTTTGAGTCATTTAACTCATGTTCATTGAGTGACTACTATATGTCAAGCATGTTCTATGTGAATGTAAAGCAGTAAGGACAAAGTTCCTGCCCTCTAGTGAGGGTCACCTCGAGATCTGGCATATAACTATATGCTATTTTCCCCCCAGATAGCATTTCTTAGTGATTTTTTTTTTTTTTTTGAGACAGAGCCTCAAGCTGTCACCCTGGATAGAGTGCTGTGGCATCACAGCTCACAGCAACCTCCAATTCCTGGGTTCAAGCGAGTCTCCTGCCTCTGCCTCCCACATAGCTGGGACTACAGGCG
>CAUYRH010011916.1:0-60122 GCA_963574655.1 Perodicticus potto | reverse complement strand
AGTCATGCTGGGGTTCTGAAACTGTCTGCTCTCCAAATTTCAGAAACTCTTGGCATGTCTGGCAAGTTCTCTTTCATAATCTCATAAAGAAGAGACTCTGTGCCTTGTGACGCCACTTCATTGTTTGCAGGTATCCCTATAAGGCGAAAATTGGTTTTCTTCGAGTTATCCCAGAGCTGTCTGAGAGAATGATCCGTTTTTGCCTTCCATTTCTCTTCTTCTTTGTAAATTTGGGTATGTTCGAAAGCTTTGTCTTCCATGTCACAAATGCTTTCTTCTGCTTGCTCCATTCTGTTACTGAGGGATTCTAATGTATTTCTCAGATCTTTGAGGGCTGCAACTTCTTGTCTCAATGTGTCAAAATCTTTGGACATTTTGTCTTTGAATTCATTCAGTTCTTGGGACATCTTTTGGGTCATCTTTTGGATTACTGCTTGAAATTCTAATTCCATCTTTTCCTCCATTGCGCTGATCTTATTTGCTATCAGACTCCGAATTCAACTTCTGACATCTCAGTCATTTGCTTATGCAAGGGATCTTGTGCTATATCTACCTTGTCATTCCTTGGGGGAGTGGATCTACTCTGATTATTCATATTGCCAGAGTTTTTCTGTTGATTCCGCCTCATAATTATTTTTCACTGTTGCCTATGACTGTCCTCAGATTGGGGAGGTGTTTTTCCCAGATCAGACCCTGGCAGAATCACTCTATTGTTACTGGATCTTTGTAGGGAGTTACCCTGTAGACTGCCCCACCCAGGGAGTTCTGGCTGTAGGAGCAGCTCCAGAGTGTGGCATGCCCGGGTCAATTAGCAGGGCATGGGATGGGGCACCTGGTGGCCTTTGCAAAGGGAGCCCATGCCTGCAGCAGTCTCTGGCTGGGAGGAGGGCTCTGGAGGGAGGGCATGGGTTGCTCAGCCTCCCAGGTTTCTGGACAGACCGGAGGGGCTGGTGAGGAGGCAGAGAGAGTAGGGGAGGAGGTGGGTTGTGTGGCTCCCAGAGTTCCTGGCCCGGGCAGGCAAGCAGAGGCCTGGCAGGTTTCTGGAGGAGCCCCTGGCTGGTGTGGGCGGCAGGCGAAGGCCTGGTGTGGCAGTCCCAGCGGGGTCCCTGACCATAGCAGGCCAGGCAGCGGGCCAAGGCCCAGCAGAGTCCCTGGCTGCTGCAAGCAGAGGGCCAAGTCCCGGAAGCTGTGGATCAGAGCCATTCCGGGGTCCCTGTGGGTGGCTTGCCAAGGCTGGGCAGGGCACAGATCGCCCTGGGAGGGAGTCCCAGTGGAATTCCTGGCTGTGGTTGGCAGCAGGTCAAGGCCCAGTGGAGTGCCAATTGGGGCCGCGCAGGGGTCCCAGTGGTATAGAGTTCCTGGCTGCTGTGGGCTGTGGGCCTGGGGCACAGATGGGCAGGGGTCTTGGTGGGCGGTGGGCTGAGGCCTCACAGGGCACAGATCAGCACCACGGGAGAGTCCCTGAGGACTTCCTGGCTGCTGCTGGCAGCTGGCTAAGGCCTGGCAGGTGGAAATCAGGGGGTGTGGAAGTTCTGGTGGAGTCCCTGGCCTTGATGGCCCAGGCCAAGGCCCTGAGGGAGTCCTGGCAGAGTTCCTGGCCACTTCAGGCGGCAGGTTGAGGCCCACTGGGGCACAGATCAGAGCTGCATGGGTGTCCCGGCAGCATCCCTGACCTGGGGGCTGGCTGGGGCTCTGTGGGGCCCCTAGTCTCTTACCTGGAGGGCCGCCTGATCTGGTGGATAGGGAGAGTGGGTGCTGCTCAAGTCCTCCTCCCTCAATTTCAGCAGACATCAGTCTTCTGGCATATCAGGTAAGGGGGGAAGGGTGTCCTGGAAGTTCAGAATGGCGGAAAACTAGTTCAGTTTTTCTGCCTGAAGCTTGGTTTCTGTATGTTGCAGCTTGCCTCAGAGGTGACCTGAGGCTATCACTTCTCTCTCTTTCAGCTGGGCTCTCAGTTTTCAGCTCAATTGGGCAGTTTTTGAAGGTTATCTTTCCTTTTGGACAGGAGCCTCTGTTGGAAACTGCTTCCAGTTGGCCATCTTGCCCCTCCCTCCTACACATGCTTTTCAAAAGATGTAAGTGCCAGCAACAATGAATGCAAACCCAATTTCATGGCACTCTCATCAGTATTCTAGACAGAGATGTTTCAAGAGGCATTTTGAATTCACTGTCATTTTTAGTATTAAACAGAGGTTGCATTTTGCAGCAATATTGCAAGAAATATCAACAATGGTATTTGTATGGACTGTATAGAATGAAGAATGAAAAATACATATGTCTTACTACACTCCTCCATTGTTTTGCATTCACCTGTTCACAGAAACGCTGGAATAAGTTTCCATAACCTCTTATATTCCCAAGATTTTTTTTTAAAAAAGATCATTAATATCTATTGAGCAAATGCTTTGTTCTAGGTACTGGCCTCATGTATTATATTTATTTCATTTTATGTTCATTTATTGTTCTTGTTTTATAGATGATGAAAGGGAGACTTTAAGAAGCTAAATAAATGGTAACCATGAGGTTATGGGGTAACTGAAGAAGCAGAACATTCAGTTTGGAAGTTTGCTCCATAACCACTCAACTCATACACTTACTGTTCATTTTTTGTGTGTTTTAGACCATGTTCTTGGAAACAGGGCATTGGCCTGGGTGATGGTTTTTCATCAACTCACTATCCCAATGTAGCTGGTTCTTCAAGCACTAGTTCTTCTGCAATGTTCCCCCCCCCAAAAAAAACAAAGTAATTATGGCTGCCATCTTTCCCCTGAACACAGGGGAATGGCTTCTGAATATATGAATAAATTAAATCAAAGGTCAAGAGCATAGGGAATTGGGAATAAAGCAACAGCAACCAACAAAACTATTTTCCAAATGAAACACTATTTATCTGATTAATCCTCTCAGCTGCCTGCCCACATTTAAGGAATAATGTCCTTAGAGGCACACAGAATTGTGTAATACGAAGAGAAGGAAGATGACCTGTTTCGGAAGGAAGTTGGGCAGTCTCCACAGTGTTAGACATTTTAATTTGCAATATCTCTGTAGTTGTAGCAAGGTAGAACAGACTTTGGTTCACCTCTTTAGTTATTCTTTTCTCTAGGACAGAATAATGTGAGTGAGAAGGAATTTCTATTCCTAAGAAAAAGACCAGATTTCCTAAATTGAAATGGACTCCAGATTGTAAAGGTTGGCTTGGCCTTGACTTTTTTTTATTCATTCTTAAGAAATCAATGTCCTGTCTTTGTTGCTTTCAGCTCTTTTAACAGAGATGCTTGAAGATGCCATGAGAAAGGGCCAGTGATGCATATAATGGGTTTCAGAATTGCAAATAGCTGAGGCAGTTTCAATACACACACATTGACATTGGCTAAAAGCACTGTAAATATACTGCACATGATTAAATTACTAAATTTAGAGATAATGATCTTTCTGGAAAAGAACAATGGAACAATGGAGTTGTATAATTCTGCTTACTTATATTGTTTTGAGTCCTGCAGTTGCAACGACATTATCAACGAGGAAATCAGATGGCCTCTAAGATACACCATCATATTTCTTTCCTTACTAAGGCCTATGGCTCTCTGAATATCCTCTTTATATGCAAAATAGGTGTTACTGTCCCAGATAGATTGACTTAAGTCCCTGTAAATAAATGTCATATATAGAGGGAAAGTAGATAAGGAGACTACGTAGGAGATTACTACCACAGGGCAGTAGAAGTAGAAAGCAGAAAGCAGGTATATGCCTTTGAAATGCAATTCAGAGGACGGATTTCTGCCTATCACCATGCAAAATGCACAGTAAGTGCCTACTAAATGTTTACTAAACTGAATTCACTCTGGCAGCTGATTGGAAAAAAGTGAAACTAAAGTTATTTTAAGTTAAAAGCAAGTGTTCCTGGTTGAGGGCACAGGAGACACAGGGATTAGGAAGTACATCATAGCAGGTAATTTCAGTTTGGACAGTATGACTTTGCCAACAGTTCTAAATTCTGCAAAAGTTCAGATAAAAAAGGCACAGAAAGAGGTAAGAGTGGACAAATTGTGATGTCAGTACTGACACAAAAACCGATCTTCACAAGTAAGGAATTCAGATTTTTAAAATTTGCTCACCAGTTGGCACTGAAGTGTAGTATTCTCAGTTTGTGTAGGCATTGTCACCATTGCTTATAACAACTCATTTCACAGTGAACTAAGTTGAGGGAAAATGCTTTCTGTCCTGGAAGGGGAAGATAAAGATGTTTGAGTTGAAGACTGCAAATACATATCGTGCAAGGTGTCAGCTTTACTGTGACCAATGTCATCTATCAACAGACTGGACATTTCACTCTATCACAGTGGTTCTCAACCTTCCTCATGCCGCAATGTATTTTCATTGTTACAGGGGGTTCGTGACCCAGAGGTTGAGAACTGCTGCTCTATCAAGTCTTCATTGATACTGTCCTACTAATATTTACCATTCCCTACAAAGAAGTCTCGAATTTTCTAAATGTATATGCCTGGAAATTTTACCTAAGTATAGATTTACATAAATAATGATAAAGTGTTTGGTTTATTTATTATTAGAAATCTTTTTGCCTTATGAAGTTTAATAACAGGAAAATGGAGATATAAATACATCAGATCACCAGGAATGTAATACTCCCTTATTTTTTTTTAATGAGCTTCTTTCTATCTTAAGTAATTATTTCAGAATTTTGAGCCTGAAAGCATAATTACACTGAAGTCACACATGTGGTATCTGGGGATTGTTGTGTTTATTTCTATCCCTCAGCATGGTTCAATCTTCAGATTCAACATTCTGCCTAACAGAAACTGAATTTCTGGTCAGCCTAGTTCATGGACAGTGAGGGAGGTATACAGCTGAACTTCCTTTATTGGCATAAATTGGCCTAACTTAAAATCATACTAATGTTTTCTTTGTACTTAGTCCTTGGCCTTTAGTCCAGAAAGTCTAAGAGAGTAATGATCAAGTCATAGGAGAGAGTATTTGTACGTCCTTTAAATCATGTCTCCAGTTTAGGTGGGTGGTTAATTTACTTCTTGAGGTGTGTAAATGAAATGATATTCACTCTTGTACATTGTATTATGTCCGGAAGGTGATTTTTTTATTGTTGTTCCAGGACAAGATGGACTTCGCTGCTGGATACCTGATAATTAATAGCTTTGTGTTCACATTTGTGTCACCTCTTTTCTGTGGTTTCTCATATTGTATCTAAAAGGGGTAGGGCTGATGGTAATTGAGAATGTGCTAATTCTAAACTCAGTTCCCTGAGATAGCAATAGTTAGCAGGCTTGTCTGGGTAACATAACACAGATGACAGCCTCACTGGAGCTCCTCAGAGTCCACAAATCCCCAACTTGAATGGAGATTCTCAGGCAAAATTGCATTTTGCCTCTGAGAAAAATAAGAAATACAACCATCAGGAAAAACTGCTTTATTGCCAGTGCTCTGTCTTCAGTTTGCATGTACATTCTTCAGTCAAACAAATTCCACTTCACATAATGTTAGAAATTGACCTTATACCTTGTGAGACATGGCATGCAAGCAAGGGTCAAAACTGACCTTACAATGTGTTGTGATAAGTGCAATAAATCAGGGAACTGAGTTTAGAATTAGCACATTCTCAATTACCAGCAGCCTTACCCCTTTTATTTATTTATTTCTTGTGGTTTTTGGCCAGGATTTGAACCTGCCACCTCCAGTGTATGGGGCCGGCACCTTACTGTTTATAGCCACAGGCACTGCCCCTGCTTACCCCTTTTTAGATTCAACATGAGAAACCGCAAAAAAGAGGTGACACAAATGTGAACACAAAGCTATTAATTACCAGGTATCCAGGAACGAAGTCCATCTTGTCCTGGAACAACAATAAAAAAATCACCTTCTGGACATAATACAATGTACAAGAGTGAATATCATTTGATTTACGCACTTCAAGAAGTAAATTAACTACCCACCTAAACTGGAGACATGATTTAAAGGACATACAAATTATCAACATACAAATAAGAATTTATGAAGGTGACCTTTGGTGTGATGAACCATTTTGCAGAAAATCTGGGAAAATTATGTATTTATATCTGTGTCTGTATGTGTATACACACACACACATATATATGAATGTGTATATATATGCTTGAACCCCTCATGTCCTCATGTGTGTTTTATAATTAATGATTAATTTTAGGAGATTCTGAGTAAAAAGTTAAAAAGAAAGGAAATAAATCTCCTCTGCAGTGGAAACTGAGCTTACAACAGATGAAATTGCCTCAGGGTTAAATATCGTATTTTTTATTATATATATGATAATTTTTCTTGAAAGAAATATGTGACCAAACTAATAAGGGATTACTCTGAAATGCCACTTGGGAAAAACACATGTTCCACATTCAGATCTGTGGCTCTTTGAAAGGTAGAAAAATTGGCAGATTTATCAAAATAAAGCTTTTACTTTTCATCATGATTTTGATGAGGGTAAACTCAGTGGCAGTCTTTTTCAACATTTACTATTAAGTTAGCAATTTTTGAAGAAAAGGTCTATGCCAAATTCTTCAAGGGAGGATGAGTTTGTAAATATCTGAAAAAGGTTGGAATTCAAATCTGCTATACTTGGTATGAGCCAAGGCTTGGCTAGGTGACAGTTGTTTAGATCCAGGAACTTGGTAGGAGGGCAGATCGTCAGGTCTTTATGTCAGTCAGATCTCAGCTGGCTGGCAAAATATTCCTTCCAGCCACTAATGTAGAAGCCAAGAGAGAGAAAAACTTTTACTGAGCCAAGAAATCTCCATTTCTGGCAAAATTTTTCTCTATGGCCTACTACACCTGGGTCTGAATGTTTCCAATTTCAGAAAAGAAAATTTGTGTTCAATGAACTTCTTCAGTGAACTAGATGCTGCCACTAGAGATTCAAAGGTAAATAAGGCTCAGTTCGTGCCCTCAAGGTGTTTGCAGTTATCCCAGGGGAGACAGAGAGAAACTATTGTCATTTTATTAGTAAGAGCTCCTGTAAACGTATGCAAAAGAATTTGGTGAATGAGTTGAAAAATGTAGAAGAATTCCTGAGATTAGCAAAAGAGGAAGTAAGAATGTTAACAACAATAATAGTTCATATTTGTAGAGTGCTTGCCAGGCATACATTATTGCACTTAATACCCTCAATCATCCTGTGTGCTAGTTGCTATTAATATCTTCATTTTACAGATAGGAAAGTGGAAACTCAGCAGAGGGTAAGTGACGGATACAATATTCAATCTTATCCTGTTTCTAGAGAGTTTGCTTTTTACTAAGGCTCATGTATAAGAATAGAAGGGAAGGGGGCTTAGGTAAAGGCAAAAAATAATAATTTTTTCACATGTATATAGTAGTGATAAACTCTGAGAAGTAGAAGTAATAAAAACAAAAAAATAATAACTATCGGGCGGCACCTGTGGCTCAAAGGAGTAGGTTGCTGGCCCCATATGCCGGAGGTGGCGGGTTCATATCCAGCCCTGGCCAAAAACTGCAAAAAAAAAAAAAAAAAAAAACTATATTAAAACAATACCAGAGTGCTAGATCAGCAAGGATCATCCAACCTATAAGATAGAGAATGGATTTTACCTGGGAAATACCGAAGTATCCGTGAATAGTTTTCAACAGTGGAATGGCAAGGTTGAGTTTGCATATTAGAGATGACTATGGAGGAATTATAAATAAATGAATTGGGATGACATGGAGATAGAGTTAGGAAGACAACTCAAGATGCTATTGCATTAATTTGGGGAAGAAATAAAGAATAAGGTACAGAACTTCTAGGTTTTCTGCGTAAGGAAAAAGCTTGACTAAGTTTCTCAGCAGTAAAACAACAATTTCACAGGAGAACATTATATTTAAATGCATACAAATCACATGAAGACCCTGGAAGTTGTCCTCAGGGCATAGACCAAATGGAGAAACATCCATTCAAGATACTCTACTGAATCTCAGTGATAACAGTGAGAATCTGGATATTGGAACCATGACTCATTCCTTTGCCCACTCCACTTTAACCACATTCTGTTACAAAATTTCTATCCCTGCATAGATGTGACCAAGAAGATGGGGACTCCTTCTCTGTATGCTCCCAAATAAATACAATAGAACCTCTGTAAGATGACCACCCAAGGGACTATAATGGACTGGTCAATAGAGGGAGGCGGTCAACATAAGGAAGGAGGCCTAGTGAACTGATATGTACATGTGGAACATGTCTAATTATAAAATTAGGTCAACGTAAGGAGGTGACCAATACAGGGAGGTGGTCAACTATCGAGGTTCTACTGTATTTACATTCACCACAAGAAAGGTAAGATGCCTGCATTTCTCATCTTCACTATGCCTGTCTTATAAAAATTCTATTCTAGGCAGGTACACCTGAGTGGACTGGAACGGCTACACTCCTCTGAGTGTCCACTCATAAGGTGGAATATCTATCCCAGGCATGGCAAGCTAACAATTGTAAAGCCAGAAATCCACCCCACTCCAGCTTGCTAGTAAGCAAATATTCTATGTTTAAAGGAGAATGCCAAGGTGACCAGGATCTGCCACTCGTAAGTCCCCTCCTCAGTAAACCACAAATAAAGCGGGGCTGTCAATTCAGGAAAAGAATGTACCCATCTGGCACAGAGATTCTTCCCAAGAAGAAAAGCAGGCCATAAAGATGAAGAGCTCCCTATGAGGGGTATTGGTGTTCATTGTAACAGAGAATGGAGAACTCTGAAAGGAGTACTGTTGAAAACAATGGGGATTTTGTTGATGAACAATGATGAGGGGGCTGGTAGCTCTATGTTTCAACCAAATGGCACAGCAGCAAGAAATAGAACTGGGGAATAAACATTCAAGGGTGAAAGTTATATGCATGCACTGAGCTGCACATACTCACAAACAATCAGAAGAGGAAGTATCCACAGACTTGAAAGCATTCCATGAGCTAAACTCATGAACACAAAGCAGAACCCCACACTAACAGGGTCTAAAATACACCTCTAACTAAACAGTAAGTTATTCTGACCCAAGGGAACTTCCTCAGAACCAAAGCTTAAAATAGAAGTACACAAATCTTTCAGACTGCATGACCAAGACTGTGCCTTCTCATCACTCATCAGAGGGGACAATTCCATGCTATGATTTCTACAATTTTCTGGCAGGATTTGTAAAACAACAAAGTAAAAACAACGAAGAAAATCAAGAACCCCGAATGGTCTAAAGAAACACTTACATGCTTCTCCTAACGTTGTTTACCAGATTCCATTTTTGAAGGGTGTTGATTAAATAGCATCTTGTAAACAAGGTTAGGGGGAGCATGCAAGTGTTTGTTTAGACAGAAGCTGGACCATAACTGAGGCCCTGAACATCATCTATGGCCTATATTGGGAACTATTTGGACATATTTGATCAAAATTAAGAAAGGAGGGGGGAATGAATTGATTAGTGGTATATTTTGCAGTCAAGCTTTCCAAGGCCAAATAAGCCTAAAATTCCATCTGCTAAGGGTGCATCACTCACACCCTCTGTCTTGAACTGGTCTCAGGTTCTAGGTTTTCTGAGGAACTGATAGCCTACCATTGTTTTCCATAAAAGTACAAGATGTTCCTGAGGCTAAGGCTGGTTCTGACTTATAATGAGAGGGAACTTAATGAGCACTCATTGCTGACCCTGGACTCTGTTGTGACTCCTGTGTCCATGATGTGCTCCCAGAGCCCAGAGTGCCTTTTAACTTGTTGATACCCCTCCATCCAGCATTGACCTTCATAGTCACAGGTCCAGCTGATGGGAATAAAAATGTATGTGATTTGTACATGTGTGTTGTTTTTCACTTTTAGAGCTGATAAAATACTAAGGGAGATATGATTATTCAAATATTCAGGATATAGAATAGTAGTCTTAGTCACTTCAGGAGCATGACAAGAGAGAAGTTTATGGTCACATGAGAGCTTATGAAGAGGGATTTAACTTTGGACAAAAAATTGGGAAAGTCTCATAACCTGTCCAAGAATGAGGGATAGCTTCAAATGATCTAGTATTATAATTAACTGGGCCAGATGGAACAGAAAGAGAGCTCTTACTATAACATACCATGTTATTATACTTCTTGAACAGCCAGGAGTATTTCTCTTCACATATGCACGCAAGACTTTATCGTATAGTTGGACCATAGTAAGCCCGTCTATGAATTTTTAGCATAAGACAGTCTCTCCTGCTTTGCTCAGCCTACAAGGACAGGTATGAAACTTAGCATTTTGAGTTTTTTCAAAGTAAAGTGGTAAGAGACTTAGGAGTTACCTAAGAGTTGAAGGTGGTGAAATAATACCCAGAGGTATTGTTAGAGCTCTTCTTAGTAATAAAGTTACTTAAGTTTTGTCTTACTTTTAAATTTTTTATAGTGATTTTGCAGAAAATGTGGCTTATTTTTTAAAAATTATCCATAGCGTCAAGATTCCAAAATAAAAATAAAACTGAAATATTTTACTCTCTTGAAGTTTTTTTTGCAGATATACAATAGAACCTCTGTAACTTGAACACCCAAGGGAATGTAATAAAATGATCAACATACAGAAGTGGTCAATGAAAGGAACTAGGCCTACTGTACTGACATGTACATGTGGAGTATGTTTGGTCTATGAAAATTAGGGTTAACTTAAGGAGGTGGTTATTATAGGAGGGTAGTCAACTATGGAGGTTCTACCATACTGAACTGTGTTCAAGACAGTGACCCAGAAATGACAATTACTTGAGATTCTGTTTTCTTTTTTCATATATGCATTCTTTTACTAGAAACGAAAAAGGGGAAACACAAAACTTACTCACAACGTAAATGAAGGACCCCACTTTGCACAGCTGCTTTGTAAATTCTCCACTAGTGCCTCTGGTATCTTTTCTGAATGTTAACACCCCAATTTATGTTCATAGTTGTGATAGATAATTTTTAATGATATGATTGGAGTATTTTTTTTCTGCTGTCATGTTATAATAACGTGCCTATTGATTTTATCACTGCACCTTTTTCCCCCCAAACTTAATCTAGAATAGTACATTTCTCACTTTTAATAGTTGGTATTATTTTATTTCTGGTGCCAAGGAGAAGGATTGTTTTCTTCAAAGGAGAAGCAAGTTGATGACTATATAAAACTAACTCTCATCATTAAAAAGAAAAAAAACCCCACAGAATTAATTTGAGATAAAATGCAGGTGTCCATACTCTAGTATGAAAGTACAAACATGCACAAACAAATGGAGATATTTTTTAGTTATGTTTACTCATAGAATAAAAAAGCAAGTGGTTTTCCAAAGGAATCATTATAGGATTAGTTCAAATATTGAGTTTCTTTAATGAGTATATTAAGAATATGGTTCATGAAATCTAACTGATATAGACCTGAGATAAATCCATCCTTTAATTTTGTATAAAGCATGTGCAAATTGAAAATAAAATCCTAAGCTCCTTGCTGACTAAGTGGACCTCTTGTCAGTCAAGGGAACCCCCAGAGAAACCTTAAAAATGAGTTTTCAGGTATGATGGGATGAAGGGCTAGACATGGATCATTTTATCCCTCCCTTGCTAAGGCCATCAGGCCTTTGCCCCAAAGGACCAGACTAGTATTCTTTCCTGATAAAAGACCACCAAGATGAAGAGGTTTGAAGTGTCTATGCAACATACACAGAAAGGGTTTTCGTGTTCTTTCACCGTTTTGACATAAAGAGAGTGACCATTCTGAACATGGAACCCATAAAAGGACAGAAGGCTACACTGTGACGGTACATGTTCACTTTTCATAAACATTTTTAACTCCTTCCATAGCTTGTTCAGAGATGGGGTCTGATAATTAAGTTTGCAAACTTGCCACCATTCCCTTACATTGGGAGCACTGTACAAACAATTCTGTAAAGTTTCATAACCTTGGTATTTCAGTGTGTCACAGCTGTGTTCTTCTGGATTTGTGGTGATATCTTGCTGAGTGGTGTTCATTATTCTGGTGTGTTTTTGTGTGCCATTGTGTGAATGTTGTAGCTTGGGTTACAGCAATGAACAAACATTTGGAAATTTCTTATTAAACTTGACAAGAATGAACGTGAAATAAAAAACACATCATTTCAAGTTTGTTGGGATAATGCCATGATGAAAATGGCAGTGTACAAAAGTATTAAATGATTCTCTAAGGGAAGAGAAAGTATCACTGATGGATAGAGGTCAGGGTGGCCAGTAATGAGCAGAAATGACAAAAGCATTGCAAAAATTTGTTGCATAGTGTCAAAATTGTCACCTGTACTGTGAGAAGCATAGCAGAGGAAGTAATGTCAATACTATTATGGTTAGGAAAACCTTAACTAAAAATTATGGGCAATGACTCATGGATTTTGCATCACAATGATGTACCAACTCACATGGCACTGTCAGTGAGGGAGTATTTAGCCAATAAACTAAGAAGTCTATTGGAACACCCTCCTTACTCACATGGTTTGTCCCCCAATTACTTTTTTCTTTACTCAAAGGCAATATTGAAAGGAAGACATTTGATGACATTCAGGACACCAAGGTAATTCAATGACAGCTTTGATGGTGATTCCAAGAAAAGAGTTCCAAAAGGCTTTGAAGAGTGGACTAGGCACTGGCGTTGGTGCTTAGCTTCCCAAGGGAGTATTTCAAGGGTGACCATAGTGTTATTCAACAAGGAAACATGTAGAATTTTTTCTAAGACCAATTCGCAAACTTAATTGTCAGATCTTATATATATATACTGCAGTATATATATATACTGCTTTTTGCAGTGTATAATGTGCCCTATGTATTATATGCATATTTTTGGACCAATCTTTCAGGAAAAAAAATTCATTTAATTTTTTTAATTCAAATTTTGTTTATATTTAGGTGTTTGTTTTTCTTAATTATAAAGAAATTTTAGCATTTATTTTTTAACATATGGTACAAAAAGTTTATGTAACAAATAATTAAAAAACACAAGAACAGGTGCAAGGTATAAAAAATTTTGTGTGCTGATAACAAATTCGTGATATTTACGAATAACAGAAAACCAAGAGCTCTTTGTTGTTGTCAATATCAGAAATATCATCTTCTTCAATTTCTACATTACGGGTAACTTCTGAAGAGACACTTCCCTCATCCCCATAAATTTTATTGTCTTCAGTCCCATCTATAGTATTGCTGATGCTTCATTTTAAAATGATTTTATAACCACTTCCTCCTTGACACTGTTCCACGATCGTAGAATCCAATCACAAATCTGGATAATGGATGCTTTTCTGATTCTGCCTTAGATAATACATCATTACCAGCTGACTGCATCTACATTGTCCACTCTTTCTTCACTGGGGCCTTAAAGGACTTGCTGACTGAGATATTACGAGGATGCAGTTGGCTGGTCAGCCCACCAGGTAGCACAGCAAACTGGGTTTTCAAATCTGTTGTAATTGCTTTTGCATTTTGTGTAGCAAGGGCTTTGATGTGATCAAAGCCAAGCACAGATGATTTTTTTAAGTAATCCTTCAGGCCTTTCTGACTAGACTTTGTTAAAATAGACCTTCATGCCATTTCCATTCATCCATCCTTTTTCAAACTCAGGACAATAACCCCACTTAGAATCTTTTCTTTTGGATACATTTTTCTTTTAAAGATGATCATAGGTGATAGCTTTGTGCTATCTGCACAGCAGGCTAGAACAACAGTGAGATGTGTTTTCTCATGTCCAATAGTTTTAACAGATACTGTTCTACTGGATGGGACATCAAATGTGAGTGAGACCTCATGCATATCAGTGATTTGGAAAAATTTAAAGTTGCAAGTCTTTCAAATATTGATAATGTAAGAATGAAATTCCAAAACTTGACTCTCAGAGGCTGCTGAAAGTTTTGGGGCAAATTTTGTTCCTGTCCTTATGCTCAAACTTTCTCTCTTCATAAAATTAAAGAACCAATGAGGTGTCCCCGAGAAAGCATTAATGTTTTTTCTCACGCACTCCTTTTACCCTCTTCTTGTAATATCTTTGTTGATACAGAGATCCCAGTTTGATGCTGCTGTAGAATCCATGTCTCCACTTCCTGCTCCACTTCTGGCCACTTTGTAAGTTTCGCTTGCATTATCTTTTCTGTCTTAGCATCTGAGGAAGTTTTTCTTCCTTTTGCTTCCACAATCTGATGACTCTCTCTATGGAAGGATGGCCAAAGTGTCTGTTGGCAAGTGTCTCTGTTGCCATACTCTTTAGCATATTTAATAACTGTTAGCTTCAAACTTATGGTGCACAAAACCATTTCATCATTTTCTAATTTTTGTAAAAATATCAGCCAGATTGCCAGCTCCCTCCTAAAGTGTGCAAAGAGAAATACATCGCTCTTCATTGGCTAAAAATGGTTTCATTGCAAGTTTATGGTAAGTTCAACAAAGCCGATTACCATATTCCAGGGCATTATTTTACATGCAGATATCATTATTGCTTTCTAGAGTTACACTTTTAATACATAAGCATAAATGAAATAAAAACATTTATATAGATATGAAATTAATACTGCCCATGTATAATGTGCATCCTTATTTTTTCCTCGAAATTTTGGGCAGAGATTGCATATTTTACTCAGCAAAATACAGTATTTGGCATGTCTGCTCAGTATGAATTCCTGTTCCCATTGATCCTGACTCAAAGCATGTGTTCCTGGCACTTGTTGTCAGAGGACCTGCTTTCCAGCCTGCTGGAATGGCCACCCACAGGCTGCAACTCTTTATGAGAAATAAAGCCTTTTTTTCCCCAAATTATGAACCTCATTATTTCTCCAGTTAACACATGGTACCACTGAATACTGGTGAATTGGAATTTGTGTTACTATCCAATGTCTGATGGAATCTCTTTGCCAAAAGAAAAAGCCCTAGAATTCTGTCACCATCATCTATAGTCACTCATGTTTCTTCTATGAAGTTATTGTCAAGTCTTAGGAAGGTCCAGGAAATGACCTGCCTGGAAATCAGTATTTTTAAATCTGTAGAAAGATGGGCCTGGAGAACATCGAGAATTCAATTGAGAGAGGCACATAGGGGCCACTATTTTTGTTCCCTTTTTAATCTTTGTTCCCTTTTTCCTAACCAGAAGTGGAATTTGGTCATGTTTCTTTCACTTTATTTTCTCTGTTAGAGTCACATTCCCTAAAGAGGAGAAAGCCACTGCTTATTAGATTGTGAAACAAATAGAGGATGGCCATAAAGTTGGTGTGCAATTTAAAATAGTGTGTAATGTAAAATTGCACATGAACTTTATGGCCACCCTGTATAGGGGACTTACCCTTTTGGAAAGACAGCTTGATTCTGCTAGTGGAGACAGATTGAAAGTGTCTTGCTGTTGATTATGGGGGACTATAATTTTGATTTACTTTTATGCTTCTCTTTGTCCATCTTATCTTGATTAATACAAAGTAAGACTGAGCAGACATTTGTGTTCTCAAAGAAAGTTTGGGTTCTATTAATGCTTAGATTAAAATATAAGATCTTGGATTTTCTGCTTTATTGGAAATGTCTCTAATTTGTTTCAATATGATATTTATTAGGACTGTCATATCCTGGTATTGTGGAGGATACAGAATATGGAGAGACTCATTGTTCCAGGAAGTTCTGATTTTATTCTAATTTTAATTAATACTACTAGGCTCAGAGCCATATGCCCACTCAGAAATAATTAAGTCATTATTACCCTAGAATCAGTGGTATTTAGGTGTCTTAGTTCAATTTTCCTGGGAGCAGAATCCAAACAAAGAATTTCATGTAAGACATTTGTTAAAGTGTGTTCATTGGTGAAATATTGAACTGATATTTGAACCAATATTGAACCAGGGATACCAGGAAAGAAGTTCTGGGCACAGAAAAGAAATCTAGGCAAAGATGTGAGTTCAGATGAATTCTAGACTCTGTAATATCTCAAAAGAAATTCTGGAGGATAAATAACAACACAAAGTTGTCCCATAAGAGGGTTTGATTTTTGTTCCCTTCTATCATTTAGCCATAATGTGGCATTCATTTATAATGATAAGTTGATAACTGGTAGGATCAGTCAGTCCTATAAAGTTTTCATATAAATAGTACAGTGAACTCTGTCAAAGAAGCTTTTTATTTTGTGTGGATAGTAAATAATAAAGAATATGTATTTGCATCCTCACATCCTCAAGAGTGATGCTTTTTAGTTTTCCCACATATACCTAAAATGCTCTTGTCTTGATGGTTCTGGAATGGTAGAGCAACCAAGGCACACTCAGAGAATTACAGAGTGTGTCTCTGCATTGAACTTTCTGTGTGTATTCATAGTGTAAGCACAAAGTCACGGCAGCTGTCCCTGTTAGGGAGTTCATTTGAAACCTGAATCCCAAGCCCTTGCAGATGCTAACAGAGGAAATAAGACACATTACATAAAGTAGTTAAGTAGTACAAATTAGCTTTATTCAGCCTTAAAAACCCATGCTCAATAAGTGAATTGCAACAACCAGACCAGTCTGGTGAGATATAAATAAATTTCAAGAACTGAGGACAGAAGTTGGTATGAACCAAGCGTTGTTTCTTTGGTTTACTTCATATGAACATCTCCCAAACCTGTGCCACCTGGACCATAAGATAGGTTTCTCTTTCCCCTCTAAAACATGAAGAAGAGAACGTGTTGGAAATTACTTTGAGGTATGATGACTTGGGGAAAGCATCTATTTACCATTCAAACATGAGATTAGAATGTTCTAAAAAGGTGACAAAGATGATTCAATATCTAAACTAAAACCAGGTAGAAGTTCCCAGAATTTCCCAGTCATGTCCAATAAGTCAAGGATTTAGGAGAAGACATTGAGATCTTCAAGAATATTTTTTTGGTCCTTCACCTCCACTCTTTGTTTCTAGCACCAAAAGATTTCCATTGGTCATCAACGATAGTCTTCGGCTGTCTTCCCATTCCCTCCTGTTTCCTCCCCCACTACCACTTCCTCACACATTTTTAAAATAATCATATGAAGAGAGAATCATATTTCTCCAGAGACATAAATCCAGTTTCCATTTGGGGTTACATTAATTCAGGAAGGCAGGATCACTGGGACAACATGAAGATTTTCTTAGGAATACAAATGCAATTAATAAAGAGTTTCCTGAAGCACTCACTAAGGAAGATTTTGAGGGGCATGATATGAAGGGCAGTGATATGAAGGAGTGGGGAGCGGGAATGCTGCAATGATCAATTATCCACTGGAATGTTTTAAGCTGAGGAAAGGAGGATAATGCCATCAGCTTTGACTTGTATAAAGAAAGATTTTTGGCTATGAATAAAATTGGCTAAATTGGAACGAATTAGATGGGAGATGATTTACTGGGCTCTAGCACTCTAAGCAAGAAAACCTGAATCATGGATGTTGAGTCACTCATATACCAAATGTCTATCATTTGCTTCTTCTGTGTCCCCCTGGGCTAAGTGCTGGAGGGAGAAAAAGTGGATAGATCCGAACTTTGTATTTGGAGGCAGTAAATCTGGAATTATTGAATGTGCCCAAATTCTAGCATGTGGTTTGTAATTTCTAATGATTTGGATTACATGTATAACATAAACCTGACTTTTGTTATTATAGTTCTCCTTATATTTAATTTACGTAATGCAAGATAAATGTTATATAATTAAATATTTCCCAGTGGGTGAACTGTGATCAAGGGAGATTAATTTTTCTTTTCATTCTTTGTCATCACCCATATGACCTTAGAAACTGTCTCTGCATCTAAAAGTCATCTGCCATTAATATATGAGAGGCAAAATGTTTTAAGTGTAGGGAGATGCCATGGAGGAAGGAATTGAACATGGGCTGACAACTTGCAAACTTGAAAGCCTTGCCCTTCATGCTGGAGAAATAATGAAACATCACTCAATAGATTAGTGAATTTCTTGACATATTTTGGTAAAAGCTGAAAGATCAGTGACAGTATGAAAGGATAGAATGGATACTGTGTAGGGTAGAAAAGGCTTAATCTTGGCTTTAGTTCTTGAACCAACTCTATACATGGGAAATTTTTTTTTCATTTTGAACTAATGTAAAATGAGAAGTTTAATGTTAGAGAATTTAATTCCTCTACTCAAAACATGGGACAAGAGACATTTGTTAGACTACAAGGAGATTAGTGAATAGAAAGACAAAAAGATAGTTCCTTAGGTTCTGATAATATCCTGTTTTCTGATTTCTGTATTGATATCAAGGATGCAAGTTGTATACTTAATGTTTTGTGCACTTTTCTATATGTGTTATGCTCTGATTAAAACATTTACACTAAATAAGGAAATAAATACAGATAAAAGCATACCAGTATTTCAACTTCTGTTGTACCCTAATCCTAATATAAATGCATAGATAAATAAAAAATAAATGAGAGCATTATTTAAACCACTATGTGAATCTTATCTCATTTTGAGGAGTTATAAAAGTCCCAGAAACTCAACCTTGAAAAGTAAGCATTAGAAAGGAAAGATGTGTCAGTGGAGACATCGGCTCAGCATCAATGTCAAAGTGGTCTGTCTGACTTAATAAATCCTTACATGAATAATCACCTTGGAAATAATTTTTCTTGAAATGTGGCCCAAATACTACATAGTTTGCTTGATCTTAATAAACTATTTTGAAGCGTTATGAGTTTTAGTTAATTTCAGAGAGACATTTGGTTAGAATGGGCAGTCTCTAGAACCTCAGAACCTCAGAACATCAGTAGCCACACTGTTGTCCTGTGGTGCTATATCCCACAGTACAAAGTAACAGGTTCTGAAAACTCTCAGGACAGAGGAGACCAGAATCATATGACCCGGATCCAAATACCTTCAGCATAGATCATATTTAGACATATCAAACCATTTCTTTGTTTGGAAGGTAACTTGCAATTATGGTGGACCTGTGTTCACAATGAATGGGCAGTAATCATCTCATATCCCTTGACCAATGATGGAGCAAAGTGGATTCTGGTCATGAAACAGCCATGGGAGAATGAAGATCCATTTAAACCATCGCAGGCCTGAGTTCCTGTCCATGAATGGACATCAAAGTTTCTTGTAGGCTTGGAAAAGTCTTAAGGAACTCAGTTTCCAAGGAGCCTAACCCTAGTTTTGGAAAACTTTTGTTAGATAAAAATGAGAATTCACAAAAGTTTGAATTGATTCAACTACTTTGAAGAATTATCCACTGATGTCTACTAAAGTTGAGGATGTCCATGGCCTATGATCCAGGAGATTGCACATAAAAGGAATCTCTTCTTTTAGAATTCTGCTCACATGTACACAAACGGTCATGGGTAGGAAGCCAGAGCAGCATTGAACGTGGTAGGGAATTATTGGAACAGTCTGCATTTCCATCCTTGGGAGAGTGGAAATAAATGATAATTTCAAATAATGAAAATACTTTTAACTAAAAGAGTATATATTCACATCAATATATTCCTCTAATATGTTTATGAGTTGAAAAAGCAAGTCACAGAAGGATCTCACATGGTATGGAAATGATATGGTTATATTAATTTCAAAAATAAGCAAAAATAATTCTGGATGTAATTTAGGGTTTCATCCATAAACACAGAAAGATACATAGACATGATAAACTCTAAGTTCAGTAGTTCAGTATAACGATTTCCACTTAGAAAGAAGTTGAAGAAAACAAATGAGGAAGGAGGTGATCAATGCATCTGTTATGTGCATTTGAATAGTGGCTTCATACGCATCCATTATATTAGTTTGAAATATTTCATAATATATTTTTAAAATTTAATATGAGAAATAAAGTATCTGTGTACTCTTCATTTATACATTTATCTATGTATTTATTCAGTAAATGATATGAGTTTCTACTTTTTATCAAATTCCTTCTTAGAAAAGAGTTTAAATTATAGTTGAAACATTTTAGAAGAGTGTGTAAGCATTTAATAATGGAAAACTTACTTGTCTAAAAGCAAAACGTGGCTTGAAACAATAAGACACACACAGCTTTTCTTTAAGATAGAAAAGAGACTATAGAAAAAGTTCTGTAAGTGCACCAAGCAAACTAACTTATTACATTCCTTACTCTTTCTTTTCTCTCCAGGATGCAGTGATATCCATTATTTCGACTTGTGTTTTCATTCAAACTTGGATATTTAAAAAATTTCTTACAGGGACCAGAATTTTGCAGAAAGAACACATTTTATTCTGTGTCATATACTTTTCAGTGTGTCACAACACTCCTCAAAGAATGTGGCAGTGATGGGCACCTAGTCAAATTTGAATTTTGTATTTGGAGAGCACTCCCTTCCCCCAGACTTAAAAATAACATTTTAGAGAACCAAAAAAAAACATAAAAGGTGGGCTAGGTCATCCCCTTTCATAACTATTTGTGTCGGACTGGGTAGAGAACATCAAAAAGAATTTTTTTAAACTCTGTGTCACCTAAAAGGTCCTCACCAACTCTAAGATTTCCTTGATTTATTTCCCAAAGTGAAAGCAGCTCTTAAAAATCAGTTGGAATGTTCTCATCTGTTATTGACCCCTTTAAAATATACATATTTAGTTACAACATTAGTCATAAAAACAAAAGGGTTCTTAAGTTCTAAGAAGTTCTCCCTTGGGAAAAAGAGGAATTTACTTTCATATTCCAAAATAATCTCTCTCAAGATTCAAAGTTTCCAAAATTAGTATGCAACCTGATGTCAACTCGTCTCATCTGAGTTCTCACAGCCTTCAAATCCAGCTCTTCATTTTGCCTTTATTTCTCTAGGATATGAAGTAAATTTTAAGCTACATTTTTTATATTTTGTCTTATGTTCAACCTTATTCTTACAATGTTCTCATAATATAGACTGAGAAGATATTGACTCAGATTTTTAGATGAGAAAAATGAGGCATAGACAGTTTATAATTTTCTTAGATCAGTATCGTGATGGTGAGTTAAGAAGACAAAACCTTGGCTTCTAGCTTCATATTCTTCTCTGTCTCCTAGAATATGCTGTCACAGGGCATTTACAAGCTATGAAACTGCTACTCAGAAACTTTAATTGTATATTTCATCCACATTTCTATACTAAATATTTGTGTGTTTGATTGTATATAATTTTTTTCTTAAGAGAAACCACTGTGAGCAAATATTACACTCCAGTTGCTCTGTGATTTATAAACTATTGAGCTAAAAGAGAAATTGGGATTATTCAGTTTTAGATTTCTGCAGTGAATCCAAAGATCATTGCCCTTGTGGACCCATTATTAATTGATCTTACTCAGAAAGAAGCATATGACTGTTCCCTCAGACTTCTCAGAGCTTTAGAGACACAAAAGGGAGAACTTTGGGGGTGTATACATTTTTTTTTTCAGTTTTTGGCCAGGGCCGGGTTTGAACCCACCACCTCCGGTATATGGGGCCAGCGCCCTACTCCTTAAGCAACAGGCGCCACCAGGCCTATACACTTTTAACTACAGAGTGCTTTTATATATTTGTCATAGCATAAATTGAAAAACATAATTTAGGAAACAGATCTACTCCAACACTGACTTCTCACAAATTAAACATACCCAGGGAACCTACACCCACATTAAGAAATAGAACCTTCCCCCATGACAGAAGCCCTTCTCGTTCTTCCTTCTACCCTTCCCTACCCTGCCATAGGGGCTATGCTGCTTCTAACAGCATGGATGATTTTTGTTGTTTCTGACTTCATTTTCTCAATAACATGTAGTTGTACATTTTTCATTCTCAGTGCTGTAAAATATCCCACAGGGTGAACATACCACAAATTATTCATAGGTTCAACTATTGATAAGCATTGAGCGGTTTCATGTTATTTTTGTTTGGTTTTTGCTATTATGAATAGTGCTGTTATATACATTCTTTTTCATGTTCTTTGGTGAACATTTAAATACATTTCTTTTGCTACATACCCAGGAGTTTAAACTGTCAAGTCATAAACAGTGTGTATGTGTGTGTATATGTGTGTGTGTTGTGTGTAATCTGGACTTGGCTGGAGCAAGGGTTACCTAAATCTGTGTGTGTCACTTCCATTCTCTGGCAACCTAGTTTGGGCATATTCTGATCACACAGGCAGACCCATTGAGGGCATTAGTGGAAAAGTAAGTGCTTTTTCAAGATTCTGCTGGTGTAACATTTACAGGTAGTCAGATGGATGAACAAAGTACTGAAAGGCATGAGATCAGACTTTGCTTCTTAATGGCACAGGGTAGGGAGCTGAAATGAGGACAGCAATGTCATTGACCTACTGCCATTTTCCAAGGTGGATATATCAACTTCTAGTACCTCCAGTATTGTCTGAGTTGTGGTTACTGCAGTTCTTACCTATTTGGTAAGTTTTTCTACTTAAATTTGTTCTTTCTCTTCCCCTTACCTTTCCTCTCTTTTTTATTTATGTCATTCTTCTTTTCCTCTCTTTCCTGCTTTTATGAGTTCTTCTTAGAAATACATGAAGATTTGACATTATCTTTTTTCTTTTTTTGGTTACATATATACATTTTATTTCCTTGCTTTTTTATTTCTTTTTTTTTTTTAAATTAAATTATAGCTGTGTACATTAATACAATCATGGGGTACAATGTGCAGGTTTTATATACAACTTGAAATATTTTCATCAAATTGGTTAACATAGCCATCATGGCATTTTTTTAGTTATTATGTTAAGACATTTATATTTTACACCTAGTAAATTTCACATGTACCCTTGTAAGATGCACCATAGGTGTGGTCCCACAAATTACCCTTCCTCCACCCATCCTCCCCCCACTGGCATTATCTTTTTTATTATGAAATTTTATTGTTGGGGATTCATTGAGGCCACAAAGAACCAGGTTACATTGATTGCATTTGTTAGGTAAAGTCCCTCTTATTATTGTGTCTGGCCCCGAAAAGGTGTGTTACACATTGTGACCCCCCATTCCCTTCTCTCCTTCCCTTTCTCTTCTCTCTCATTTCCCTGCCCCCCACTGTGTACTAGGTCATTAATTTTCCTCAGATCAGAACTGAGTACACAGAATTCCTGCTTCTCCATTCTTGTGATGTTTTACTAAGAATAATGTGTTCCACTTCCATCTACGTAAATACAAAAGATGTAAAGTCTCTATCTTTTTTGTTGTTGTTGTTGTTGAGACAGAGTCTCACTATGTTGCCCTTGGTAGAGTGCTGTGACATTACACAGATCATAGCAACCTCAGACTCCTGGGCTTAAGCGATTCTCTTGCTTCAGCTTCCCAAGTATCTGAAACTATAGGAACCCACCACAACACCTGGCTATTTTTTTTATTGCAGTTGTCATTGTTGCTTAGCTGGCTCAGACTTGATTCAAACACGCAGGCCTCCGTGCATGTGGCCAGCGCCTTAACCATTTTGCAATGGGAGCTGAGCCAGTCTCCACCTTTTTTTTAATGGCTAAATAGTATTCCATGGAATACATATGCCACAGCTTGTTAATCCATTCCTGGGTTGGTGGGCATTTAGGTTGTTTCCACATTTTGGCGATTATAAATTGAGCTGTGATAAACAGTCTAGTGCAAGTGTCCTTCTGGTAAAAGGACTTTTTTTTTCTTCTTGGTAGATGCTCAGCAATGAGATAGCAGGATCAAGTGGGAGGTCTAGTTTGAGTTATTCCTTCCAGAAAGGTTGTATTAGTTTGCAGTTCCACCAGTATTGTAAAGGTGTCCCCTTCTCTCCACGTCCATGCCAGCATCTACAGTTTTGAGATTTCGTGATGTGGGCCATTCTCACTGGGGTTAGATGATATCTCAGGGTGGTTTTGATTTGCATTTATCTAATAATTAGGGACAATGAGCATTTTTTCATGTTTGTTAGCCATTCATCTGTCTTCTTTAGAGAAGGTTCTATTCATCTGACTTGCCTAGTGATATAAGGGATTGATGGCTCTTTTTGTGTTGATTAATTTGAGTTTTTTATAGGTCCTAGTTATCAAGCTTTTGTCTGATTCAAAATATGAAAATATCTTTTCTCCTTGTGTAGGTTGTCTATTTGCTTTGGTTGTTGTCTCCTTAGCTGTACAGAAGCTTTTCAGTTTAATTAAATCCCATTTGTTTATTTTTGTTGCTGCTGCAATTGCCACAGAAGTCTTCTTTATAAAGTCTTTCACTAGGCCGTTATCTTCAGGTATTTTTCCCACACTTTATTTGAGAATTTTTATTATGTCATGCCTTAAATTTAGGTCTTTTATCCATCTGGAGTCAATTTTAGTGAGTGGAGAAAGGTGCGGGTCCAGTTTCAGTCTTTTACATGTGGATATCCTGTTGTCTCAGCACTATTTATTGAATAGGGTTCTTTCCCCCAGTGTATGTTTTTCTATGGTTTATCAAAGATGAGGCAGCTGTAAGATGTTAGTTTCATCTCCTGGTTTTCTATTCAGTTCCAGATGTCTATGTCTCTATTTTTGTGTCAGTACCATGCTGTTTTGACCACTATGGCCTTGGAGTACAGCCTAAAGTCTGATAGGCTGATGCCCCTGGCTTTGTTTTTATTGCTAAGAACTGCCTTAGCTATATGGGTTTTTTCCTGGTTCCATACGAAATGAAGAATTATTTTTAACAAGTCTTAAAAGTATGATATTGGTATTTTAATAGAGATGGCATTAAATCTGTAGATTGCTTTGGGAAGTATAGACATTTTGACAATGTTGATTCTCCCTAGCCATTATCTTGGTATGTTCTTCCATTTGTTAATATCTTCTGCTATTTCTTTTCTTAGGGTTTCATAATTTTTTTTATAGAGTTCCTTCATCTCTTTTGTTAGATATATTCCTAGGTATTTCATTTTCTTTGAAGCTATTGTGAAGGGGATTATGTCCTTAATTAGCTTCTCATCTTGGTTGTTATTGGCATATACAAAGGCTACTGATTGTAGACATTGATTTTATGTCCTAAGACATTACTCTATTTTTTGATGACTTCCAGGAGTTGTGTGGTTGAGTCTTTGGGGTTCTCTACGTATAAGATCATATCATCAGCAAAGAGAGTTTGACCTCCTCTGCTCCCATTTAGATGACCTTTATTTTCTTCTCTTGCCTGATTGTATGTGGTTAGAACTTCCAATACTGTTGAATATGGTGTTAGAGGACAATCTTGCCTGGTTCTAGTTCTAAGTAAAATATTAGCTGGGGGTTTGTCATAGATGATTTCCATCATTTTAAGAAATGTGCCACCTATGCCTATACTCTTCTGTGTTCTAATTAGAAAAGGGTCCTGGATTTCTCAAAATGTAACCCCATCATTAAGTGGATTGTATTGAATGATTTTTCTGTATCTATTGAGATGATCATAAGGTCTTTGTTTTTGCTTCTGTTGAAATGATGAATTATGTTTATGGACTTGTATATATTAAACCAGCCTTGCATCCCTGGAATGAAACCTACCAGATCATGATGTATGACTTTTTTGATGAGAAACTGTAGTCTACTGACTTGGATTTTGTTGAGAGTTTTTGCGTCTATATTCGTTGGTGAAATTGGTCTGAAGTTCTCCATTTTAGTTGAGTCTTTTCCTGGTTTTGATATCAGGGTAATGTTTGCATCTATTGAGTAGATAATATGGTACATTATATTTTTGTCTAAATTTTCCTGAGGATTAATGAGATTTATTGGCAATTTGGATACTTTTTTTTTAATGAAATGCTTGACTGTAAAACTTTTTTTTCTTGTTAATATGGAATTTTACAAGTTTGTTCATTGAGTTGTCTGTTCATAAGGATTTGAAGGGATGAACACAAGTTTGTACACATACAATCAATCATATGTCACTTAATGATGGGGTTACATTTTGAGAAATGCACTGTTAGGTGACTGTCACTGTGTGAACATCATAGAGTGTAATTACACACATTGGCTGGGTTGCAAACCTGTTTAGTATGTTACTCTACTGAATACTGTAGACAACTGTAAAATAACATTAAGAATCTGTGAATCTAAACATGTCTAAATGTAAAGGTACAGTAAAAATATGATATAAAAGATTTAAAAAAGGCACACCTGTATAGTGCACTTAGCATGAATGGGGCTTGTAGGAATGGAAGTTGCTTTGTGTTAGTCAATGAGTGGTGAGTGAATATGAAGGCCTGGGACATTACTATAAAAGACTGAAGATTTTATAAACACAGTATAGGTAGGTCATACCTGTACTTTATAAATTTTAATTTTTTTACTATTTTGTAATCACCCTAAGCTTAAAACATGTACCTTTTTATAGCCATACAAAAATATTTTCATCCTTATTTTATAAACCTTTTACTATTTTTAAAATTTCTATTTATTTTTTGCTTTTAAGCACTTTTGTTAAAACCTAAGACAAACACACACACATTAGCCTAGGCCTACACAGGGTTATGGTGGTCACTATCACTGCATTCCACCTTCACAATTTTTCCCAGTGAAAGGTCTGAAAGGGCAATAATGTGGATAGAGCTGTCATCTCCTATAATAGTGAGGTCTTCTGTAAAATCTCCTGATGGAGTTGTCTAAGACTGTTTTGTAATTAACTCTTTTTTTTTCACAAGTAAGAGTATACTCTAAACTCAGAATAAAATTTATAGGATAATAAATACATAAGCATGGGCAGCACCTGTGGCTCAGCGAGTAGGGCGCTGGCCCCATATACTAAGGGTGGTGGGTTCAAACCCGGCCCCGGCCAAACTGCATCAAAAAATAGCCAGGCGTTGGGGCAGGCGCCTGTAGTTCCAGCTACTCAGGAGGCTGAGGCAAGAGAATCACCTAAGCCCAGAAGCTGGAGGTTGCTGTGAGCTGTGACTGCACAGCACTCTACCAAGGTTGACAAAGTGAGACTCTTGTCTCGACAAAAAAAAAAATCACACACACACAAAAATAAATAAATACATAAGCGAGTGTAGCATAGAGGTTTATTGTCATTATCAAGTATTATGCACTGTACACAATTATACGTTCTATAATTTTATAGGGGACTGGCAGTGCAGTAGATTTGTTTGGATGAGCATCACCACAAACGTGAGGAATGGATTGCAGGACTGAACTGTGACCACAGCTATGCCAATACTAAGAGACAGGAATTTTTCATTTCCATTAAAATCTTAGGGGACCACCATTGTATACATGGTTTGTTGTTGACCAAAATGTCATTACACAGTGCATTTTTGTCTAGATATATAAAATACATATGTAATTATTTCTTTTTCCCTACCATTTCATTCTCTTAACAGCATCTTTGATGACAGGATACTTGAACCAAGCCATTTTGCAATTCATTAAGCATAGGCTGTTAGTTGGCTTAGCTTTGTGTTAGGAGATGTACACTTGTATAACTGAGTGGAAGAGAGCATTCTTTCCCCACAAAGCATCTGTGGTCTAGGCTGAGGGTCAAGCTGCCTGAGAGGAAGTAACATGAAACCAAATATAAGGTAAGTAAGCAAGAGAAAGGACATTAAAAGTCCTAATTTAGAATCCTGGCATTATCTGGGATAACTGTATGACCTGCTAGAGCTATTTCTTCATCCCTGAGTTTTAAATCTTTTGAAGACAACTTTTGGTTCATTCCTTTGTTTTATCACCACATCAAGTGAAGGGGATCATAATCCTTCCTAAGGCCTGTTCTAACTTAGGGTGTAGGAACGTCCCATCTTAAGAGCAAACATGACAGACAAACAACAACAAAAACTACTAGTGTAAATAATCAATATCATCTACATAATTATTTCATAATTCAGAAATGAATAGAAACACACATGAAGCTACCTGGAGCTAGACTTGATGTTTCCATTTGCTATTATAATTTCATAAGAAGTTATATTTGATCTGTGAAAGTGCTCTAAATTTTTGATGAACTTATATACATCTGTTCCCATATTACAGACCAAAGAGTAAAAATCCACAGGGCAATATAATTAAGAATTTGACACACTGGCAATATATCATGGAAGGCCAGTCCACACTAAGGTAAATGGAACCCTAAAATTGCTTCATAAAGTTGATGTGCACAGAGGAAATGATTTAAAATCATGGGCTTTTAGAAAGAAGAAAGTTATAAATGTATGTATAGACATCTCACTTCTGATTCAGGTATCAAGGTCCTATACTGAATGAAATTTTTATTCAGCCCACAATGCATTGTTATGGCAGAAGGTAGACCTCATAGAGAGAAATGTCTTCCTGCATTGAACTAGAATTCATTTGTTCACATCTCCAAGTTAGTTAAAGGAAACTATTTATGGGATTATAAAATTAATTTATTCATTTTTAAAGTCACTCCAGTTTTTCTTGGTTAGTACGTTTTAAGCAATGTAAAGGTTGTAATAAAAATATTTTTAAAAAATAGATAAGAATTTCTAATTGTAGAATTTAGAAATTTAGAGAAATTTGCCTTTTGATATGTGTGATAAGCTGAGTAAGCCCCCTAAAGATATCTACGTCCTAATTTCTAGTGAGTATGTTACCATACATAGTAAAGGTACTCTGCCAATATGTTTAAGCTAAGAATATTGAGATGGGAGGATTATCCTGAATTATCCACCTGGATAATGGATAATTCCTTACCAGAGGAAGGCAGTAGTTAAGAAACAGGAAAAGGTATATGAAGAGGCAAAAAGAGATTTCATGACTCAACACATTTGTTCCATCGTAATTACTGAGAAATCAAGCTGCCAGTTTTGGGAGATGAATTAGATCAAAGTTATTTCAGAAATAAAATTCACATCATGTTTTTCCATGTGTAATATACTCTCATGTATAACGTGCACCCATATTTTTAGCCCAAACTTTCAGGGAAAAAAGCGTTCATTTTAATTTTTTAATTTAAATGATTATTGGTTTATATTTAGGTACTTATTTTATTTATAAAATATTCTCTATGTGTTGACCACCTCTTTGTAAAATTTTGTAACAAATATTCTCTAAGATACATTTAGCTACAATTTTCCATTTTCCCTATGTACAGCAAGTTTTGGGACACCCCATAGTATAATGTGAATTCTTATTTTTCCTTCAAAAATTTAGGCAAAAATATGTGTATTATATAAGGCAAAATATTATGATTTCTTACATTCGAAAGTGCCTTGCCCAGTTAATTGCAGAATTGGAGTATAAAGCCTACTCAGTTCTGAAAGCTGAGACTTACCCTTGCCCAAACTTGCTTCTCAAATTAATCCTTAAAAAAATCCACATTTTTCCATTTTCCAATACGTCATGATAGGCCCTAGATACATTGAAGAGCTTTAAAGATAGGGTCATCATAAATGCCTCTACTTTTCTTAACCTTGAAGGTGTTCCCATTGACCTTTGACTTTAGGAAAGACAGAGCTAGAGAGAGAGAAATATGGTCCAGTACAGTGAAAGTCCCATGAAGGAACAGTGTTCTCTTTAAGTTTTGTAAAATATATTTTTTACCTTTAAATGATCATAAAAGTAACTGATGTTTAGTTTAGACAATGGAGAAGCTGTACAACAAAAGCACATGGAAGATAATAAAAATCATCATAGCTTTGTCATATAAATACTATTTAAGCCCTATGTTGAATAAATATGAATATGCAATAATGGATAATGATACATATTAATATATACATTCTCCACTTAGGTAACTATATATATAAAAAATATATATATAAATATATATAGTTTATATATATAAAAATATATAGTTTATATATATAAGATATATATATAAATATAAAAAGTATAGATATATAAAAATATATATGTATAGTTTATATATGTAAAAATATATATATATATTTTTTTTTCTTGAGTCAGAGTCTCACTATGTCATCCTGGGTACAGTGCCATGGTGTCACAGATCACAGCAACCTTAAACTCTTGGGCTCTAGCAATTCTCTTGTCTTAGCCTCCCAAGTAGCTGGGACTACAATGTCAAGCTATTTTTTGGTTGTAGTTGTCATTGTTGTTTGGCAGGCCGAAGCTGAATTTGAACCTGCCAGCTCCAGTGTATGTGGCTGTATATGGCTGGTGCCTTAGCTGTTGAGCTACAGGTGCCAAGCCAGCTAACTATATTTTTTGAAGAGCACAACCTCAATTATTATTATTAGTTTTGTAGTGGTTACTTTGAATTCCAGTGAAAGATGATGTACCAGAATTTATGTACATGTATGAGTCTACCTTTAAGGGGAAAAACCTCAAAAACAGCATTCTTGCCAATATAATACATTAATAATATATTTTTATGTTTGATATATCTGAATATTAATGAAAACTGATATTTAATATCTTTCCTTATACATACATTGTATATTAAACTATTTAATATTTATTTTTCCTAATTGATAGTAGGAGTTCTTTGTATATTTAGTATAGTAATTTTTCTCTCTCATATATATTTCAAGTATTTTATCTGATTTTTTTATCCTTTAGGTTGATGAAGGTAATGCCTCTATTTGTTTATGTATTTATTTTAGGGGTAGAGAATGATAGAATCATTCTTTTCAAAAAATCAATGTTTGCAATATGAAAATTAAATGTTCACCTGCCCATATCTACTATCTTAATACATAATGAATCTCCATAGAATAGGGTTGTGGTTCAATTTTTCTTTTTCCCTAATCAGAGATAACTCTGCCCAATATTTAAAGATGTTAATGTTCTTGCATATCAAGCAGTAAATCTACAGGAAAACTGTCCATTACATCTTTTTCAAGGTGCTAGTGAGACAGGCTTTGGAGAAATAGAAAATTTGACCTATATTGATTTTATGTCCTTTGAGAAATAGGCAGCTTGGGCTTGATTAATGAGCATTTCCCCCCTAATTTATGTCTAAAATCTCTGCAATTGATATCTGAAAATTCTCATACATTGTTCCGAAGTAAGTTATGTTCAATGTCTTCTCTGGGTGTTATGAGTCTTTGCCTTCTATGGACAAATGCTAATGTATGTTCTTGGCTATGCAGACAACAGACAGTTTGTGGAAGAAGCAAAAGGGAAAAAAACAAAATAATGTAAAGCAAAGAGAAAAGCCTAAAATATGATGAATATTATCTGAATTTTGGACTACAGTTATCTTTAAATTTCTTTGACATTATTTTTCTTGACTCCTGGCCTCCAGAATGACTTTTTTCATATATAAAATACAATATCAGTAAGAGTTAGTCCTACTGATAGGAGAGTAAGAATATTGTGTCATTTCTCTAAGCTTAAAGTTGGATGTGTTATTTCATGAAGTTATACTCCCACATCTATATCTAGAATTAAAGAATATCAGAAATGTAAGAGATCATGTATGTGTGTGTGTGTGTGCACACATGTGTCTGTTAATGGAGTGTTTTCTACCCAAGGATATGCATTAGAATCATCTTGGAATATTAATTTTTCTGAAATACACATGTTGGGCTCATATCCTAGTTGGTAAACTTCTTCTACAAAGGGTCAAATGTTTAATATTGTAGGCTTTGTAGGTCATACAGTCTCTGTAGCAAAACGACTTACCTCTACTCTTCTAGCCCCAAAATAGCGATTGATAAGATAATGCCTGAACATATAGATGTGGCTGTGTGCCAGTAAAACCCCCATTTATAAAAACAGGTGGCGGTTCAGATTTGGCTAAGGGCTATAATTTACTGGCCCCTGTCCAGCATAATCAGTTTAATATATCAGTAACTTAATAAGTGATAGAACAGCAAAATTATCAGTCTTCATAGGATGATTGTAGAAATCACAATATCACTAATGTTTTAACCACAATGCCTTTAATAAATGTAAAATCCACTGTATATAAAAAGAAAATACAAAATATCATTCCTAGTGAAATTCACAAATTATCCAGATGTTTAAAGTAGAAAAGACTTTTAAAATGACATTAAAATAATTTTGACAAGTAAGCTAACTGTACACAGGGAATGATAAATCTAGCTAAAGAGATGAAGAGTTTCAAGAGAGATAATAAAACATAAAGAAAGAAATTTAATTGGTATTAAATAACACAATAGATGAAATGAGTAATAAACATGAGGACCAGACAATAGGAAAGCAAAAAAAGGACATAGAGAAGAAGATAAGAAAAATGAAGTGAATATCGATGTCCCGTGTGCAATACTAAACATGCCTTCATTGATGAATTGGAACCTAAGAAGGATAGGAGGCAGATAGGGAGGCAAAACTAAGTGATGAAATATTGGCTAAATTTTTTTCCCTGCAAAATTTCAAGGATACCAAATCTGAAATCCAAGAAGTTTAGTGGAACTCAAGCAGGATAAATAGACAAGCGAGTATCTTCCAAGGTGTTTTATATTCAACTACTAATCATTAAAATGAGAAAAATGTCTTAAAAGACAGAAAGACGAAGAAATACACATTACATAGAGAAGATACAAATAAGAATTCCAGAAACACCTTTATCAGAAACTGGAAGCCAACAGACAATACAATGGCATAAAGTGTTGAAAGGGGAGAAAAATACCTGGTGATTTTTGTATACATGGAGTGTTTTATGCAGTTAAATTTACTTAAAAAGATCAGGGAGGACATGTTTTATAGATGTTTAATTTGAAAACTTCCAAGGAGAAAAGGTCTAGCAAGTGGATCTTGGGTGAAATGGTGGAGGGCAATAGAAGCAGAGGATAAAGCTTAAGCAGAGTCTTGGCACCATTAAGTAGAAGTGCATGTTATTCAAGTTGCATGGGAGTGGAGTGATTATCTAACATCATGCAAGAATACAATGCCAAAGCTTGTTTCAAGTTTAATATTCTTTTCACATCTTCCTGTCCAGTGTAAGTATTCAGGCTCTGCCTAATATTGCTTTAAGATTCTTAAAGGCAGTGCTGCCTGATCAATTGCCTTCCCAATGCATACTCAGAGAAAATTATCATCTTAATTTTATATTTGCAGCCAGTTTTTTTAATTTTCCAAGGGAAACACTGGCAAGTTAAAATGGTATGATCATGGTAATAACAGCACTTGAATAATCAAAGGCAATTGAAAAGAAAGTGTACCAATTTAGGCTGGACTTGAGCTGTTGTAATGTGCACTTTTGTTTAAAGTCCTTATATTTCCCTGGATACTAGGATGGACCAATTGGCCATTTGGTTTTATTAACAACCACTGTCTCCATTTTTCTATTTGAAAGAGAGGGAGAACAACCTACATGGTATAAACTGATTATAAATAAACTATGCCAGGGCTCAGGCAATGAAAGATGAACAATTATAATTGCTTTCACACTCTTATCACCAGCAGGGCTATACTGGACTAGTGTAAGTAGATATAACATAACCTTTATAAAGGCATTAGCAAAGCAAATCTATCCTTTTGTATGCTTCCTGTAATTTTGTACCATTTCCTATAATCTTATTAAATGTTATAGTCTATTGCAAAGTGTGTATGTTTTCGCTCTGACTGCTGTGTAAATTCTCACATGAGTGGGAGATAATGTCTGCTAAAATTTATAGTTTTTTATACAGAAAAGGGACAATGTGCCTGAAGTTGGGACTCCAAAACTTGTATTAAAGCTACATTTGTATATCAGACACTGCTTTTATCCATATTCTGTATTTATTTGAGATGGTTTGGTACTGGATAGCTGAGTGTGGCTTACTGTGGCTGAGAGCTGAATGTGGCTTACTATGGTTACAGGTTTCCCAGGTCACCTCTTTGCTGTTACTAGTTTTAGAGACCTGGTTCTCTTCCCTTCAATAGTAATTGAACTGAATGTATAAGAAGACTCCAAGGAATCAAACCAAGGATGGCACTTGTTTCTGTGACAATTCACACCAACAAATGGAGACCCAGTACCTTCTTCCCAGATTTCCCTATTATGTATAGAAAAATAAATCGAATCATTCCACATTTATTTTCCACTTGAGGCCTACTAGACAATTAAAAATAAATATCTTCAAATAAGTAATTTTCTATACAACCATTTTACACGATGAGAAAATACAGCTAGAAGCTATTAGATTAACAACTCAGCAAACTGAATTTTTCTTTTGAATTTATTTATATACAGTTTTTTAAAAGTATTGAAATGGTTTTAAGTGAGCAATTAGATCCTGAACAAGGAATGTGTTCCTGAATGTAATCTAGCCATTCCCAAGAGCAGAAAGAGCATACTACTTTAGATTTCTTACCCTGTAGTTTCTTGATATCAATAACAAGTTGAATAAATTATGCATTTTTCACAAATGTGTCCCCAGATGCTCTAAACTCAAGTTTGGGCAAGTATTTTTCCTGTGTGTTTGCTAACAGGGATAAAATAATAACAGAGGCGTAACATTAGGCATTACATCTCTCTAGAAGATAACCTCTAAATAGAGTAGTCATTTATGCCTGTGTTAATTCATAATTAACGCATTCAATTAATCCCTAAGACCATAGTCAAAATATATGGAAACAAAAAATTATTATTTTCAACGTTATTATGTACCGGGCACCAAGGTACTTTTATGTAATTTTTAGAATGGCCTTGTGAGGTAGTTATTATTTTTATTCCCATTGTGTAGATGAGGAGATTACTGGAGAGAATAATGGAGACAATAAAGCGAATATCAATCTATACCCTATACAAGGGATCTGCAAACTACAGACGAAAGGCCAAAAATGGTGCACTATCTGATTTAGTACGGTCTGTGAGCTATTTTTAAATGGCTGGAAAAAAATCAAAAGAAGATGAATATTTTCTAATCCATGAAAATAATATTAAGTTCAAATACCAATATGCATACAAAATTTCATTGCAACATAGATATACTTATTATATATTATCCATGTCTGATTGCCTGCTACAATGGTAGACCTGAGTAGTTATGATGGACACTGATCATATACGGTCATAAATAAAACTTCTATTTTTGGACAATGAAATAAAATATAACTCTATATTGTGAGATGCTAAATGCAATAAAATTAGATGCATTAATGACTGAGGAGCAGAGCTGAGTTGTGAAGAGCGTAGGCTTCAGCATCACTCTTCTAGGCTGGAATCTCTTCTACACCAGCTAGCTGCATGAATTTGGTAGCTCTGGGAGATGATACTAAGGACTGCCTGTAATTTTGGTCTAGTGATTAGGAAAATTCAGGACGAACTAGGAATTTGCTAGATGTAGAGTGGAGCACTGAAGATACAGGCAGAAAGGGCAATGTGTGCAAAAGTAGTGAATAGCAGAGAAAAAGAATAGGTAATTCAAGAGGCACTGTGAATGGAGAGCACTGTGACCCAGCACAGGAGGGAAAAGCGGGCCAGATTGAGGCTAGGGTTGGGGGTGGGAAAGGCAGCCTGTGGGTACCTACACAGCAAGCCAGAGTCAATTTTTTTCCTTTAAAATGTAATTATTTGCATGCAATAGAATATTCTTTAAAAAGGTGGAAAATCTGGCACATACTACAACATGATTGAACTTTGAAGACATTATACTAAGTGAAATAAGCCAGTCACAAAAGCTGAGAGAGAAACAGAGAGACAAGAGAAACAGTAAAAGAGACAGAGAGAAAGAATACCATGGTTTAATCTTAATCTGAGAAAGAGAGAAAGAATACCATGGTCTAATTTGATAGCATAATATGCATAGACTCAACGAATGAGTGACACATTTCCTTGATATATAGGATGTTTTAATGGCAATGAGATCTCACTATTTCAAATTATAGTCCTGTTTCATATTATAGGATTATATAATATCCTAAAGAGTGAGAAAGCATTGTAAATAAGAATCTTAACACATTTGTGCATTTAATCCTAATTTTTTGACTTATAAAATGAATGTTTAGACTATAATTTATTCACGACTACTGGTGTATCAAGGGTATTATAATTAAGACTCTTAGCCTACTATTCTTAGTTATAAAAAGTTGGACAGTTAAAAGTTCATGAACTCATTCTAGAAAAAGTTCTACATATCTCATTGCTGAATATCACTATGGTCACCAGATGGCCAAGGAAAGTACTTTAAAGGTGACCATAGAGATATTTAGTAGTAAGGTGTGAGGCACTTTTTCTAGGGTGAGTTTGCAAACTTAATCATCAGACCTTGTATTCTTCTTAACCGGGACTACTTCCCATGTCTGTATGAAAAAGGGAAAGTCATACCTGGTGGCTGAATCATTTAACACCTTCTTCCAAATGAGTAACTGTTACTCAACAGTATGCATTGAGCAGATCCCCATGGAAAGGAAAGACCTCAGGCATTTGCAAGGGCTGTCGCAGAGATTATTCATAAAGAAATTTCTAGCTGGTCTCTCATTAACAAGGAGATGCATATAGTAGCTTTGAGTCTGCAGGCTAAGTCTAATTCCTAAAACTAAAGTCTGCTGGAGTCCTGCTAATTATGTGGATTATCAAGTTTATCTTCCAAGGTGCAGAACAGAGACATGACAAGATCAATCATTCTTCCAGCTACCCAGGGATAGCTACATAATTGATTCTTCCGTCACTTCCTTTTTCTCTTTATGCATTCACTATCTTATGTAAAATGTAGATTTCCTGGGCCTCACAGGAATGTAATCAATTTTACTTCTTTTTACTTTTAGGAAAGGGTATTGCTTGATACTTCATAGCTTCCTTTTTATAAGGGAAATGCTTGAAACAGGTGTGAGAACCACTATCTCTGCATGTCAACGGGTTCAATACTGGGAATTGCAGCAAGAGTTATTATTGCTTGCAGGAAAAAGAAAAGAAAGTATAGCATTTTCAGAATGGAGGGACTGACCCTGAGAGCAAAGCTTCAGGAAACACTGCAACTCTGTCATTTTGTGTCTTTCAGTGAGTGGCATTGTTTCTTCATTGGGGTCAGAGTGTGTAGAAAAACTGAAGAAGGGGAAAAAAAGCTACAAACCGAGAAGCCAGGAATAACATTTATATATCATAGCTCACAATGTTGAGACTACTAAATAAATAATAATTCCAGTAATAGTAGACAACATAAATATGTCAAACCCATAATCCCCTAATATCGAACTAATTAAAAATATTGACCAATTTCTAAATAACATGGCTGCTCCCTAAGGAGTATAATATTCTGGGAATAGTAATAAGCACTAACAGCCTTAGAGAGAAAGATGATCTAAGCCATAAAAAATAAATACATTTCATAACTTTATGTTTCTAACATGGAAGCAAAAGGAACAGATATTGGATGAGAGACATATTAGCTTTTTGACCTAATGAGTTTTCCATTTCACAGTTATAAGTTTGAAGGGAGACTCAAATCTGTCAAAAATCTGGGGAAATAAATGCAAATGTTCTATCTTATGAAGGATCTTTTATTGGAAAGCGAAAATGTTATATAAAATTGTAATTGAGTGTGCTGAGCCATTATAGGGATTCTGAACTTTCAAATAGGACAAGTAGTAAGAAAAAATTATACATTAAATAAAAATTTGTGTATTACAATTTATTAAGTCAATTGAGACAATTATATGGGTAATATCATTACGTTTGTCCCCCACAAAAGGATACTAAATTGTTCAATTTTATTTTTTAAAACATGTTCCTGTTTTAATTTCTGTGTAGGCAGTGGTCACAAATTCATTAAGAAAACACATTTTACAACATATTTTAGCCTTATATATTATGATAATTCCAGCAAACTGTAGATGTCACGTAAAAACAAAAATAATTAGTGTTTAAAACCTTTGCTATTAACTTCTACCTTGTTTAATGTTGAAATTCGTCCTTTTCCATATTTAGAGAAAATATTTTCTTTTTAATAGCACAAATCATAATGAAACATATTGTCATCTTTTAAAAATTAACATGGCTTGATTAAATGAAATAAATATATAATTATAAGAATGATATAATTTTGGCATTGGCAGCAGAGGATATTTGCAGAACTTCTGTATATGAAATAGTGGAGGGAAAGGTACACCACGTGAGTGAATGAAAAACCGAACAGGGAAGTGGAGTGTGAATAGTTTTGTACCTCCCTCCCAGCATGAGTCATGCATCTGGAATGATTCAAGCACATCAGTGTTCATTGCAACTCGCTTTCACATAAGGAATTGAAATTTTTGGAAATATTCACACCTATTCCTATGATGATGATGACAAGGACAATGATTGAAGCTGCATAGTTATCAGATAGGAATTCACAGCAGATGTTTATAGATAATTTATTTAAAGCAACAGTCCCCAGACTTTTTGGCACTAGGGACCAGTTTCATGGAAGACGATTTTCCCATGGATTGGGAGGGTATTATAAGCAACACACAACCTAGATTCTTCACATGAGTGGTTTACAGTATGTTTTCCATTCCTCTGAGAATCTAATACCTCCACTGATCTAAATGGAGGTGGAGCCCAGATGGTGCTGCCTCAGTGGTGAGCGGCTGAAAATACAGATGAAGCTTTGCTAGCTTGACTGCCACTCACCTTCTACTATGTGGCCTAGTTCCCAACAAGCTACGAGCTGGTACTTGTCCATGACTAAGGGGTTGGGAACTATAGATTTAAAGAGTAGAGAAATTAGGAAACTTCAGAAGGTTACACTATAAGTTAATGGCAAGAACTAGGACTGAATTTGTCATTTACTCATTAATTCTTTTGGATAACTATCTCACAGGCTCATAGCTCTTCATTATTAAAGATAAGTTAGACCAGCCTATAGTTAAACAGAAGTGAAAATATGGGAAGTCTAGATTTATTTTACCACACTGTGAATATACTCCTTAACTTTATAAATTACACTAAAATTAAATACACACTGTTTCTTACTACATCTACACTGTGTTCCTCAATGGACTGGCCATGAAACAGGTTTAAGTGTACAGTCAGGACTTAGCTCTTGCTCTCTATATTGTTTGGTATCAAAGCAAAACAATCTCTATTGTTGGTATTTAGTCTCACTGAATATGAAGTCAGTAAGTTGATAAAGCATAATGATAGTTTTTATGTTCACTTTTTGGCAGTAGTCCATAGATACTTGAAGTCACATACAAGTCTCATTTCACCAATCAGAATAGCCATCCAAGATATATATCAAAACTCTGAATTTTATTTAGCATTATAACTTCTCTTTCGGTGAGAACTTCCTTTAGAATGGAAGCCCAGAGTAGAAAAGTTACTCTTTAAAATTTTTATCTGTATTTTTCTACTCTCACCTTACCCTACTGGGCACATTCTAACACAGAGTTGGAGCAGATGAGGTTAGAATAGAAAAGAAAGGGAAACTTAGATTTGAATTGCATAGAAATAAGCTGTTTTCATGCTTTCTGAGCCTAAGGATGTTTAAAGATGATTCGTGTTCTCTCTCTCTTTCTCTTTTGTAGTTTTCTTGCCAGAATCTATTGGCTACAGTTCATGTGATCTAGACAAGATAAATAATTTTGGGTGATTTTCTCTAAATTAAGCAGTGGCTAGAAATGAAAAGCCCCCTTATTTTATTGCCACTGTGATTTATATATCTGTTGTGGTGACCCAGTTGAGCAAGATCCAGTGTGAACCCAGGCTGGTTCTTCATTCAGGTAATCCTCGTCTCTCGGTAGAATACTCACGTATACATAGTCTCTCACACACATACACACACCCACACACACATACACATACTTCATTGTAGCAAACAATCAGAGAGAAGGTGAATGCAAGATAGTAAATAGTCTTATCTTAGTTCAAACCTGTTGCTATAACAAAATATGTCACAAACTAGGTAATTTACAAATAATAGCAATTTATTTTTATACTTCTAGAGGCTGGTAAATTCCAGATGAAGGCACCAGCAGAGTCAGTATCTAGTAACGTTCTCGCTCTGCTTCCAACATGGCACTTCATTGTTGCCTCTTTCAGAGATGAGGGATGCTGTGCTCTCACACAGAGAAAGAGATGAAAGAGCAAGACAGGAACACACTCTGTGTGAAGTCTTTTTAAAAGGGCATTAGTCTCATCCTTGAGCAAGGAGCCCTCAGGACCTAATCACTTTCTTCAGGCTCCACCTTCTAAAAGCGTTGCATTGTGATTTACATTTCACAATTAGCTTTGGAAGAACACAGTCATTCTAACCATAGCCAGCCCTCTTTTTCATGTCAAACATTTCATCCTTCAGTAATTGATTAGGATGCAATCAGTCCTTGGTTCTTGACTCTGTTTTTGAGATTATTTTTGTCCTTGCTGAGAGTCACACTAATCATAGAGGAACTTATTTACTCTGTGTGTACCCAGATGACCTCTGTCACCAGGAGTGAGGTGAAGCAATTAGAATTCTCCTAAGCCTGCTTTCAAGGTGGTACAGGAATACAGAGTATAACATCTCTTTGTAAGGAAAAACTCTTCTTAAATATTTCTTTAAAAAGGTTACCTTCTTTCTCCTTATCAATGACATTTTCTGTCTTTTATCTTGTTGAGGGCTCCAAAAATTCTAGAATTTACATAGAGTATTTTTTTTTTAACAATTACCTATGATACTTTAAAATCTCATTTTGCAAATTCTCATTTTTGTATATTGGTACTTGGTTGAAAATTTATTTTTAATATCTTGCAATTTGTGACTTATAGTCAAGACTACAGCTATACCGGTCTTTTTCCTGCAGCAAAGTAACATTTTATTAGCTGTTGCATTAATAAATAGATGGAAAAATTCAAATTTAGCAATGTGGCTGGTTGACATCATTTGTAGTTGAAGCGGACAAGCTTCTCTCCGATCTGGCACTTGCACAGGGGAATGACTGGGAGAGGGAACATGTTTATAAAACCTTAGGTAGGGATTGCTGAGTCACGATGTTGACTTCCCAAAATTTACACAAGTATAATTCTCTGATCAGGTGATCTCTTGTCTGCTAAATTAAAATTTTAGGCATAGATAGTTGCTCTTTACACTTTCCAAAATAAATTTTTTAAAAAATGCAACACCTTATATTCAAGTTGAAAAATCCTTATATAAATATGTCTTTGTCATAGTTTTTGCAAATTTGCAAAAAGTGCTTTATTGGAAGTCACTCATAGCATCATTTTTGATGTAAAACTGAAAATATCTTGCCATCAAGGATTGTCATACGGTGAGATATAAAAAAAAAAAGGACCACTGTATACACAATCACAAGTAGTGCCCATAGTATTTTAAAAGTTATTCTTTGTCATGGTTTGAGCATCTTGAATATTTTTCTCCCCAGTTTTCTATGATTGTTTCATCAAATTAATCTGAAATACAAAATACTTTCTCTCATTGGTGCCTATTAAGAACCAACTATTTTAATTTTTATGAAAACATTGTCCTTATGGTAAGACAAGTATTATGTGATTATGTGCAAGATGAAACTGATTATTAATCAACTATGGGGAGACCACAAGAAGAGAGGAGGACAAAATGGGAAGAATGTTATTAGTGTCCATACTTTAAGATTACAGGAGCAGTGACCAAGCATTTGATGCAGTTATTTCATCATTGTTCTTTCAACACTATAGCAAATTGAAATGGCAAATTCAGTTTTTTCTCTTTACTTTGTACAACCAGATTAATTTATGCAAAAGTAACTAAAGATGACACGAAATGCTTATCAAAGGACTTAAAAATCATAATTGCCCAGTACTGTTGCCTGATAATATTGTTAAATGTGTATTATGGGGAAAGACTTCCAGGGCTTTCTCCACTAAGTAGCTCTGTGATCAGGGCAATTACTTAACTTAATAGTAGTTAAGAACCATTGTTACTTGAATAGTAGTACTTATCTCAGATAGGTTTTGTAAAGTGAATGAGATAGTGCTTAGAGAACATATAGCAAGTTCCTGGCACATAGTGAACTTTTGGTAAATATTAGGTAGTAATATATAGCTGTTACTTGGTGACTGCTCTGGGGGCAGCCACTAAGGGAAACATTAGGATCAGAACAACATGACAAGTGGCCATGGTCTCCATTCCAAAATGCTTTCCATCTGGTAGGGAAGATAAGCAAAATGAAATGAGTCAAATGAAAATAATTGCACATTTTAATGCATTCTATGAATAAGTAACAATGATCTTAAATAGAAAAACGAGTAGTGAGGGACAACTCTTATGTTAACTAGAGGTGTTAGAAATAGTATCACCAAAGAGGGAACAGTTACTGTTCTCAGTGATCTGCTTGAGAGAAGAGAGAGTTGTGTGAAAAATGCGAGGAACAGCATCCAAGCTGGTGAATGGCGTGTGCCAATGTAATGAGAAGGGGAAAAGGCTTAGAACACTGCGGAATTTATAGACCAGGGAGACTGCACACTGTGAGTGGAGAAGACATTGTATAAATGCCTTTGAAGACACAGTCAGGGTGCAGCTCACTCAACATCTTGCAGACCTTTGTAAGGATCTTGGATTTCATTGTGTGAAATGGAAACTTATGGAAAGGTTTTAAGCAAGGGAGTAACATGATATATGTTATATTTAAAACATCTCTTGTGCTGCTTTATGGGCACCTATCTGTCAATATTTTACATCTTAATCAGTTAGTGAAGGATGCAGGGTTGAAACCTATGTAATCTTTTTCACAACATGAGTTTAACCATTGTGCAATATTGCTTTTGCTCATATGACTAATAACAGATAATTATTGGGGAGTTACTTCCAGACTGTCTGATACACACCTTTGGGTAATTTTTAAATATGTCATACAAAAAATCTGGTTGTGCAAAATATTTGAAAGAAAAAAATGTTTTTACCACTTTAACTTGAAAGGAAAATGATCAAATAAACATGGTCTTACTCAAGTAATACTGTACTGTACTATGATACTTTGAAATCTCAATGAAAAATCATTTTCATTTTGCTCTTTTTTGTAGGTCATCTTACTTTTAAGAAATAATTTGGCTTCATCTTGCACTAAATTACATGTCTTATAATTGAAACTTTAAAAAAATTATCAAAATCCTGAATTCTTAATGGTTACTGGTGTGAGAATGTGTCATATTTCAGATCAGTTTCAAATAAAATTCATAACAAACAATGGGTAGAAAAAAAGTCTAATGTGCTCAAATCATGCCAAGGAAGTAATGTAATTTTTTAAGAATGAGTTTTAAAATACTATTAGCTCAGCTTGTAATCGTGTATGCATTTGTTCTTACAGATGTTAATTCTTGCAAAAAAAATAGATTGGTATTTACTAGCTTGTTTGAATAGACAGAACACAAAATCTTCTTGTAAATCACCATCACTATTGTTCTTCCCTTAACTCTGGAAGAGCTTACTGGAGGATAAAGAGTAATGATGGGGAAAGAAAAATTACAAGTGTAATGATCTAATGTTTTAAGTTATCCACCAAAATGACGATGTGACTTGAATGGCTTCAAAAGCAAAAAAGCACTACTTTTTAACCTATTGGCAAGTAATATGGAAAATATATATTTATATAAGGACATTACAAGTTAATACAAATATTTTCAAAAATTTTATTTCAAAAAATGTAAAAAATATTTATAATTAACAAAAACTTCTATTTGGTTTATTTAGTAGGGGCAATCTGATTAGAAGTAAGTGAAAATCATAACTGAACAATTCCTATATAAAATTTGGGAGACCCATTTCCTCCCCAAATCATCTTGAATTCAAGTGCCTCATTGGGAGTTTTGATCTTACATTTTGCTTTACATTACATAAGAATTGTCAAAGAACACAATTTCCACATATTGAGATGAAGAGTTATTTGGCTTTATTACCAATCACAAATTTAGAAGCATCCCCGCTATAAAACAGAAAGGCACTTCATTGGCATCATGAGAGTAGTTGGTTTTTGGAAAGTACCTAGAGCAGGAACAGATAAACAGCATAATACAAAAATGTGGATTGGTCAATATCAGGCTGTTTTGTGTTACTTTTCTTATAAAGGTTAAAGCAGAACGGACATCCTTAGTATTCCTGCTTAGGTTGGCTGGACCCTTTGATTGGTTGCCATGAATTCTGGTGTTCTTTTATTTTTTGTTTGTTCATTTTTTAAAAATTGACCTGTTTGGGAATTTTTCCTCTTTTTATTTTTCTTCTAAAGTTTCATTTTGAATAGTCGACACTTCACACAAGTGACTCCATATTGGTTTAGTCTGTTGGGTCTCCTACAGAGCAAATAAAACATTTGCCTCCCATAAATTTTCATTAAATGAAATAATTAGGTAGTTGAATGTTAGTAAGAGCAAAGTTCTGTTTTGTTTAGGTAAAATTAAAGATTGACAATGTATACTATTTTAATTTTGTGTCTATTGTCCCGTGGAGCTGCTGAGTGGATGTAACCCATTTTGGAGACAGGGGAAGTGGAAAGGGATTTGAGGGGAGCACTTGTAGAGGCTGAGGGTGCAGCAATGTGCAGCCACTGTCATTGCCCAGCTGGAAAGAGATAACAGCTTCAACTAGAGTGGTGGTAATTCTGTTTATGAAAAGGCAGTGATTTTAAAATATACTTGACTCATAACATCATCAGGCATCCCAGGGAATACCTATTCATTTTAAGTCCAGTGATAAAATCTATTAAGGAAATTTAGGTCAATGAATTAAAAACACCTTGAATTAAACGAGCTCACTTTCTTACATGATTGCCAATGGGGTTGGTCTCAAGAATTTGTAATATTTTCACTTCTGCTTATTTACAGAGGTCAATGGATGGCAGAAATACATAAAATTAAATGTAATGATGTAAAAAATGGAGCCAATTTAATGTACATCTCATTAACCCCTTTTTCACACGAATAACTAGTACATGGCATTCGATATCTTTAGGTCTCAGTAAATTGACACCTAAATGATCCAGAACATTTCCTCTTTAAGAAATAATTGGGGAAAGTGTGCTTGAGAAGGTGAGAGCTTTATCTTTACCAGAAGATATAAATTCAGCTATATTTTCACCAAGCTTTTATAAGAAATGTTTCATGTTAGAAAAACAATTTGAACTTATACAAGGTCAGTAATAGTCTAGGAGCAGATAATTAAGTGTATTTACTCAAAATCAGCCTTGTTTCTTTGACTTCAAATCCATTGACTTCCTGTTTTTTATCTTGTCATTTTTAGGTCAAAAAGAATCAGGCAGAATTTATTAATTTACATTGTCTTCTGTCATCTAACATAATATCACCTCTGTCATAGCCTTGGCCTACCCAGATGAAGAGAAGGGAATGTAGACCCCACCTCTCTATGAAAAGTACCAAAGTCAGACTACAGGTAGTGCAGGTGGGATGAGAGAAATCATTGCAGACCTTTTCAGAAAATACAGTCTGTCATAACAATTTTTACTTAGCCATTACCTAATAGTTTTCATTTTTTTAAATGAGAAACCATTACTTTATCTTTGATGTGCCACTGTCAGAGACACAGGGAACAAATTCTCAGCGAGGTTACCTTGTAAGTACCAACAGAAAAGTTAGAAACTAGAAGCAATGTTATTTCATTGTAATGGGTATTCATATTTTGGCATGATTCTTTCATTGCTTACACAGAGATTTATTATGATTCTGAGAAGAGTAAAGGAATTAGAAGGCATTTTAGTTTGATATAGGCAGACCTACACACAAACACACATATATGCAGGAGCTCACATTATCCTCCCCGCCACACCTGCCCTCAGTCACTCAACAACACATGCTGAGAAACCCAGCGGCTGCCTTGCATCCCGGGGTATCCTTAGGGCTGGGACACTCAGGTTGTGGCCTGGGTTAGATCTCAAGCAGAATAAAGGATGAAGGATGCTCCCTCCCCCACCCCCGCCATACACCACATTGTGAAAGTTCCTAGAGTCCTGGAGACAGGTCCCTGGCGGGACAGGCGGGCAGCAAAGATAGCAGAGGGGGGAGGTGTGGTTGCGGTGGGGGACCAGGTGGCGGTATGGGTACGCCAAAAAGGCAGGTCAGTGCAGGGCGTCAGGGGCGTCAGAGCCCACAGTCCATCAGGAGACAGGGTCTCCACAGCGATCGGAAAGCCTGTTGAGATTCCAGGAGTCCCCGCAGCCCCCTCACTCCCAAGTAGTCCGGTCAGCCAGTCCTCAGCCCCTCCGCCTGCGACTTGTGTCCAGCTCCAAGCGCCGGTGGCTGCAGCTCGTCCCCCAGCAAGAGGCTGCCACCTACGCCACAACTGTCTGCGCCGAACCCTCTCCAGCTTGAACGGATTCCGCATCCAGGGCGCCCTTCGCCAACAATTGTCCCTTGGAGAGCCAAGCAGCCGCTCAGATGTGGGAACTAGCTCCGATCCAACAGTGGGAAAAGCTGGGGAAAGGTGGCGGCAGCGGCGCGCGGTCCCTCCCGCGCGGCTGTGCGCTCTGCGCTCTCGCCAGCACCCTGGGCTCCAGAGTTCCCGCACGGTGCTTTCTATCACTTCCACCAAACCGCGGCCAGACCTGCCCTTGGGTGGACTCTAAGAAGTAAATAGTGGTGGAATTTCAACCTGGAGCAGAGAGGTTGGGCTCCTGCCACTCCCTACTTCACTTGGAAGGGAGTGAAGGGAGCCGAGCCGGGGGAGCGCCCTGGACAGCGAGAAGAGCGCGGACAGAACCGCCAGCTTCCTGATGGAGGAGCTGAAGCTGGCAAGCCCAGATTCCCAGCAGGAGACACAGCCCAGAAACAAGCCCTAGTCTAGTTCACTGTCAGTTAACGAAAGAAAGAGAGAGAGAGAGAGACAGAGAGAGAGAGAGAGAGAGAGAGAGAGAGAGAGAGAGAGAGAGACGCTAGAGAACAGGTTTTGGACGGTGCAAACAGATGAAAGGGGGTTAAAGTCAGCGGGGTATCAAAAGGAGGATGGGTTGATAACAGCTGCTGAATTGGGGAGAAGCTGAGAACAAAATGCTTCACCCATTTTCCTGGGAAATGATACCAGCTGCTGAGAAAGCTATCTCCATGCCACCTCATCTTCATCTTCGAAAGCCAAGTCCAGAAAACGTCTAAGTAGCTGACAAATTTAATTCTGGTTTACTCCTTCAAAAAAGTACAGATCACCCAGTCTAGTATCTTTTCCTGGTTTTTAGCTGTGATGTAATTGCTGGACACCTTTTTTGAAAAATGCCAGCTAGTTGCACTCAACTTTAGCTTTTATTAAAAGTTGTGTACTTTTCAAAATAATAGTCTGCTCATTTTTTAATTACTTTGGTGCCAAGGCATATAGTAAGTAAAATCAGGATAATAGCATTTAGAATGAGATCATCTACAGGCTTTGCCCTGCAATTCAGTCTTCATGTCAGGGTTATGATTTTGTATGGTTCCCAGGAGTAGTTTAATCAAATAATTGAATCAGCGATTGTATCTACTCAGATTTGAGAGACCTTTCTCTTCTCCTAACTCAATCACTATCTTTTTTCAACATGACTCTGGAAATTGATGCTCTAATTTAAACCTGAATCTTCTTACACTAAATGAGTAACTTTCCTGCTGTTTTAGGTAATTGATAGATAGAAGTTCTGTATTTAAGCAGAAAATTTAAATTCATAAAACAGGTAATACTTGCAGAGCCAAGCTTGTAGGAAATCGAAAGAATTGCCCCTTTGACCTCTGTACTTGTTCATATCTGAAAAGAAAGATATTGGAAAGACTTAGGAGAAAAAACAACATTGGCAAATCCAAAGCTCCAATTAAGAAATGGCACAAGACTGCTAGGCTTTTGTTTAAAATGTTCCAAATCACAAAGGGGCCTATTTGGGTCAGGATGTAGGAAGAGAATGGCAGGGTAACATTTCTGGAACAAACACATGAGAAGGGATAATATATGAGTAGCCAAAGCAGATTTTTTAGTGAAATATAATTTTTTTTCTCTGAACCCCCTCCAAACACATACACAGGGTTTTTTTTTAATTTTTTATTTTTTCCTAGTATGTATATAGTTATTGAAAAGGAAGGGCTTGTTTTGTTACTGTAACATACTACGCTATTCTACCTTTTTGTGTTATCTTGATTACTTTGTTATTTTCCTAGATGGACTGTGTAGGCAATGATTCTGTCTTTCCTAAAAAGGAGACCCCAGTCAAACAGCCTTCCTGCAGCAGTCAGAGGTAATGGCAGAGAAGATGTAGTTGCTGTGAGGATGAGCTTATACCACTGCAAAACTAATGGTCCCGTGGGAGGGCAGGTGTTTCTCTTTACCTTGGGTGGGAAACATATTCTAAAGTGTGCAAGAAGCAAAAAATGGAACCTACAATGTGATGTTTAATATGAGAAAAATGGAACTTATTCTAAAGTATAGGTAAGAATAACGTAAGATGTAAGTGTTCTACAGAATGACATTCATATGTTCTTTAATTACTTATTTTGAAATAATTTTAGATTGATAGAAGAGTGGCAGACACGGCGAAGAGAGTTTCTGTATAATATTGACCCAGATTTCCCAGATGTTAATTAGTATCTTACAAAATCATGGTAGATTTAGTGAAAAGGAGACAATATGGATTCTGTCAAACTGCATAACAAACAGAGACAGACTTTCTAAAAGAAAATGATATTCATTTGGAAGTAAATTGCAATGGGAAGACGTTCCACAGCAAACTATATGCATTTTCAAAGACATTGAGGAAAGGGGAAATTTTTGAAGGCAAAATGAAGAGGATTACATAAGTTATTTCCAGGTAATTATTCTGGATTCGTGAGGTCAAAAGCAAGGGTGGCATCATTCCAAGTTTAGACAAGTGGTTGGACAGATGTCCTTACAAAAGTCTTTTCTGTGTAAGGGTGTGGGTTTTGTGAAGTTGTGGGTTTTGCAGTCTTTGGTGATAGTTCTTGTTACCAGATACACCTGCGTGAGAACCCTCCCTGCACGCCCTTCTCCAGTTCTCATGACTCTGTTTTGATCATGTCTACATTCATAGTATAATATTATTAATTAAACTACAAATCTTGCTTGCTTATTTTTATAGTATTTCCACTAATATCCCATTTCTATTCTAGAATCCAGTTGAAGATACCGTGTTGTATTTACCCATTGTGTCTCCTCAATCTCCTCCAATCTGGGACAGGTTTTTAGTCTTCCTTCCTCCCCCCCTCCCAGGACATTGATACTTCTGAAGAGTACTGGTCAGTTGTTTTGTAGAATATCCCGCGATTGGTATGTCTAATGTTTTCTCAGGAATAAAGTGGGCTTATGGATTTTAAAACATATTTTTATGTTAGAGACAAATTTTAGATTTATGGAAAAATTGAGAAGATAGAAAGTATAGAGGGTTCCTATACACCTTGCCCCCAGCTGTTCCCATTATTAATATCTAACATTAGTGTGGCATATTTGTCACAATGAAGAGAGTAATGATGACAAATTCTTATTAACTGCAGTTCTTGCTTTATTCGGATGTGTGTCTTTTCTAATCCAGGATACCACGGTGCAGCAACCTGCCAAGTCTCCTTACATTTCCCCGGGCTGTGACAAATTTCTCTGTTTTGCATTACTTTTGAGGACATTGAAACTTTGGAGGAATGCTGGCCTGATATTTTGCACAATGCCCTTTAATTAGGATTTGCTTGATATATTTTCATGATTGTTTTCAGATGTGTATTGGGGAGGACGACCATAGACGTAAAGTACCATTTTCATCACATGATATCACTGTTGATATTAATCCTGAACACTCAGATGAGGTAGTTCTGTGGAAGTTCAACCATAGGTTCAAGGGTGCCCTCAAATATAAGAGATTGAAAAACACTGTCTGGGAGTAGGGACGAGAGGAGAAAGAAAAATACGTTTTGTATGAAATGTAAAAGTACAAAAGGAGTAAGTGGAGTATAAAATCCCAAAATTGTCCCCTTTCTGTAACCCGACTTTCAAAACGTGTTTTTGATGTGTTTTTAGTAGATTTACATACTTTTATTTACAAAATGAAATATTACTATTGTAAATAAAGTGTTATAAAGTCTCCCAATGGACACTGGTTTACTCAAGAATATATGTATATTTTTGTTAAAACTTTTGACATTTTTTTCCAATTTTTTTGCTTATTTAAATATATCCATCTACAATTTAGTTGAATTCTGAAACAAGATAGAATGGAATCAAACTGTTCATATTGTTTCTAAGTTTGTGCTTTTTGGTCATTCATAATCCAAACATACTTTTTCAGGTTATGTACAGGATAATGTTTCTCATTCTGTGGTGCACATTATATTCAGTTTGGGAGCTTTGAAAACAACAGCCACCCTCACATGCGCCCCTGCAGATTCTGATTCCGCTCCTCTGGGGAAGTTTAAAAGTGCCCACGTGCATGTAATGGACAGCGAGACGTAGTGCTATTGATGTGGGTAAACCTGTTTAAAAAAAATACTGTTGGGGGCGGCACCTGTGGTTCAAAGGATTAGGGCACCGGCCCCATATGCTGGAGGTGGCGGGTTCAAACCCAGCCCCGGCCAAAAAAACTGAAAAAAAAAAAAGAAAGAAAGAAAGAGAAAAATACTTTTGGATGTTCTGTAACTTACATTTCCACAACCTGTTTTCATTTCCGCAAATGAATATTTGGGTTAGGTTTAGTTTAACAACACTTGGCTTTGTTACCTTTTGGTCCTATGTATGCATACTTCAGTGGTAAAGAACCTGTCTGATTGTTCATCCCTGATTGACTGATAGCAGAGATGCTCCTTAAATTGTGAGACCCAATTTGCCTTGTCTAGAAGCTGGCTTTGTAATTAGAAATCATGATAAATGATGTGAGCTTAGACCTGATTTTAGAGAATGCAGGTAACAACCCCAACCTGGTGTGTTAACAGGGCTAATCTGCAGGTTAATTTCCAGCACCCTGGTGCTCATTTTAGCTCAAACTAGGGCACCTGGTACCCAGAGGGCCCCAGGAGCTTAATGGGTATCGGACGCAAGGGAGTGATAATATCACTAGTTTTCCTGCTTCACGGCAGTGTGGTTGGTGGGTTTTCTGCTGAGATTTCTTACTGAAGATCACAAGGAAGAAAAGAGGACAACTACGTATTTAATCCTTCCCTGTTCTACTGTATACAGGTAAGAGGAAATACTGAGTTTAATCATTCAGCCTCAAATTACTTAACAGTGCAGCCTGGTGTGAGATGATATGCATTTATTGTGCAAAATCTTTACCTGTGTTCAAAAAATACTTTAAAAGAAATGGAAGGGAATTAAAGCTAGTTTCTATAAATTAGAATTTATTTGAAAAGAAATATCTATTGCATAAAGATAATGCTGGAATCATGTTTTATGAGCGTGTCTTTCTCCCCTGCTGAGCCTTCTGTCTCCTCTGTGCTGAGACTGGTTTAAAATTCCTGCCTTTTGTTTTTTTCCCCAAGAAAAAGGCAATAGTGGCAGATACAATAATCATAATTGCTGGCCAAAATATGTATTTGAGACTGCCTTTGGTTCTCCATCCTTAGCAGAACATGCTTCTGCTTCACTTTAGTTTTCAGCTTGTATTCACTGAGTGCCGACTATGTGTCAGGCACCATTTCAGTAGAAAGTTGGTGAACAAAGCAGGCATGGGTCCCTCTCGCACTGAGCTGGTGGGGAAAAACAGATTAAATCATGACAGCGGCAATATAATTCTGAAAATATCCCCCTTTTCTGCTTTTACTTCTTTGCTATCACATCCTCCAGTTTTGGGGTTGATGGGGGGCAGGGGGGACTGATACAATTGAAAGCTGGGAAGATAGAGGTGCCAGATGGGGGGCGGGTTCTAGGTTTAAATAAAAAGTATATTTTAGAGCTATAATTATTGAAAGAATGAAATGTAAGTAGTACAAATTGCCCCTTGGATCTTGTTAAGTGTTTGGCTGAATTCACGAGCTTAGACGGAAGAAACTTTTCAAGATAAGTTTAAAAATCTACAGAGGGTGCGTAGGTTATAATAGATTTTAAAATATCAGCCCAGACACGTGGCTCACACCTGTGATCCTAAGACTCTGGTAGGTTGAGAAGGGTGGATTGCTTGAGCTCAGGCGTTCGAGTCCAGCCTGAGAAAGATTGAGACTCCCCATCTCTAAAAATAGCTAGGTGTTGTGGCGAGCACCTGTAGTCCCAGCTACTTGAGAGGCTGAGGCAAAAGAAGATCACTCGAGAACAAGAGTTTGAGGTTGCTGTGAGCTGTGACACCACAGCACTCTACCACGGATGACAAAGTAAGATTCTGTCTCAAATAATAATAAATAATAAATACAATTGATGTGACAGACAAATCACCCCATGAGCCATTATTAGAGTGAATAATCTCTGGTTTGAAAAGCCTTGCCATGACCCTGGAAGAGGTGAATGGGTGCAGGAATCACCCACATCTGTAAGAAGCTAGAGGACAAATTAATATTGAGTCCTTCACTCTACTACTGGATGCAAGGTAAGAGGAAATACTGAGTTTAACCATTTTTTAAGTTCTGTGAACCATAAAATAGTCTCTATTATACTTATTTAACTCTGCTGCTGTAGGTCTGAATCAGATATAGACCAGCTATGTTCCAATAAAACTTTATTTACAAATATGGGCTGTATTCAGATTTGGACCAGGATCATAGTTTGCCAGCCCCCCACTCTAGCAAAAGAGCACAGGTCTGGGAGGTAAGAGATGTAGGTGTGATTTCCAGCTTTGCTACTGTCTCATTGAATGACCTTGGGAAGTCATATTGTGTATCCTTGTGCACCATCTTTTTAAAGGAAAATAAAAGCTCTTTTATCTCCCTCGGTTGTGGTGAGAATATGACATTACTCCTTTGGAAATTCTTTGCGGAGAGATTTTAAACCGTGTAGAACCTCAAGGAGGTGATATTTTCAAGTCCTTTGCCCATCATGAGATGGGATCACTTGTTCTTATATTGCTAATACGTTTGAGTTCTCTGTGGATTCTGGTTATTAAACCCTTGTCGGAGACATAACCTGCAAATATTTTCTCCCATTCTGAGGGCTGTCTGCTTGTTAAACGTACTATGTTCTTGGCTGTACAGAAGCTTTTTAGTTTGATCAGGTCCCAGTAGTGTAATTTTGATGCTGCTTCAACTGCCTGGGGAGTCTTCCTCATAAAATATTCACCCAAGCCGATTCCTTCAAGAGTTTTCCGGAGGGAGGGTAATTGGTGGGGCCTTATCTATGGTGTATCTTAGAAGGGTACAGGCGAACCTTACTAAATGCAGAATACAAATGTCTTCATGTAACAACTGAGAAAATGCCTGGAAGGCTATGTTAATCAGTTTGATGAAAATAGTTCAGATTGTATATGAAACCAGCACATTGTACCCCTTGATTGCACTTTTGTACACAGCTATGATTTAATAATAAAGACACTTTTAAAAGAAGGAGGTGATATTTTTAGTTTTGGGCTTTTGAATTAAAGCACAAGACTTTGTATTGAATGGAAACAACTTCTCATTGTCTTCATAGCCCTTCTAAATAATAAGAATGTTCTGTTTTCTGTTTCTTCTGTTCCATTCCTCATTTTCCTTCTTGTCTTTACATTTCACATTTAGTTCTAGATATAATGTCACTTTATCTTCAGAGTCCCATAGTTAGCACCCATTACTGCCTCCTTCCTTCTAAACCGGGATAGTTAGTTGTCCCTGGGTACCTGTGGCAAATTAATTCCCAGGACCACCATGGATATTAATATCTGAAATTCTCAAATTCCTGATATAAAATGGCATGTAATCTATGAACATCCACCTAACTACTTCAAATCATCTCTAGATTGCTTATGATCTCAAATTCAAGGCAAACACTATGTAAAGAGCTTTTATATTGTTTTTGTTTATATAATTTTTTATTGTTTGTTTCTTTTTCCCAAATATTTTCTGCTCTTGGTTGAATCCAAAGATGTGGAACATATGGGTAGTAAGGGCCGCTGTATTTCCTTTTGACAGGAGCAGACACTTTATATGCTTTGATTATAGCTGTTAATGCAAAGTGGTTAAACTACATTTAGAAATAAATGTCAAAATCACAGTTGACAGGGAAGTTTTTTAAAGATCACATTTTCGTCATGTTTAAAGCTTCTCAGGGCACAGCCAGGGGTCCATCATTCTTGTGAGGGCAAGCCTAGAAGCAGTCCTTCCACCACCCTAAGAAGCATTCTCAATTTGAGTAAGGAGTTCTTTATTCCTGGGGAAGCTCACAGCTGCCTGTGAAAAGGTCAGAGTCTCTTAGTGTTCTGCAGGGACTGAGGGAAGAAAGTGAATACATTGACAGGTTACTGGGAAGGGGCTGCTATTTACTAGCTTGTGGCCTTAGCAAACCCTTTACCCTTTCAGGCCTCCCTTTCTGCAGAAGCCTGAAGATGTAAGGGTGGTTCCAATGTGCCATGTTCTTTTTTGTGTGGTTGTTGTTTAAATGCCTGATTATTGTAGCATTGCAAGCAGTTTGGTTTAGTTCCTGCTTGCTCGCTGGATGGGACTGGAGACCATACTTGTAAGTCAAGTATTGTAAGGATGAAAGAACAAACTCCTGCTCCTTTGATTCTTATTCTGGCTTTGCTGGGGATAATAACTGAGATTCCAATTCTTCCTGCTAGAGATTGACCCTGTTTCAAGGCCCATGGGGTCTCTAGATGGAGAGAAAGGGAAGGTGCATGTACTATGTTGGTACAAGGAGCCCCGATGTCTTGGAGCCCCTAGGTTCTGACTTGTTGGCCTGGCTCACTGGTACCTCGTGCATGGAGGACTGAGTGGACAGCAGGTTGTCCAGGGCAATCCAACCTTGGCTATCATCCTGGGGAACCAGGAGGTGGCCTGCAACAGGTCAGGAAAATCAAGTATGTATATATATATATATATATATATATAGCCCTCAGAGGGTGTAAGGTAAATCTCTCCTCACCTCAGATGGGAGGAAACAAAACTGTGAGGAATCAAGGCCCCCGGGGGCTGTTCGCTTCTTCTGGACAGAGCACAGGTGCAAAGGAGTCAACACCATATCCTTAGTGAGCTATATTTCACTCATGTATCCTTCATATTCTTTATTTCTTTACTCGGTGTTCATTAAGTATTTATCGTTGACAGCTCAGTAATGCACAGGCAGGCACAACTCTTTCTCTCGTGAAATTTATGTTGTAACTGTGTGGTTAAACCTCTCTGGACTCCCCAAATTGTGTGTCACCAAATATGACCAAATAGCAGTCCCTTCCTAGTAACTTGTCAATGTATTCACTCTCTCCCCCCAGTCCAGGCCAGCTCAGGTGTTTGTCCCTGTCTTGTGAGAGATTACTATTGTTTTTATCATTGTGGGGTGACAATGCAACACTTCCCCATCTGTAAAATGGGCCTGATCATCTCTGCTTCACAGAACTATCCAGATTAATGTGAGATAAAATTCCATTTGATTATTCTAGATCAAAAAGTGGCCTGCAAATTTATAACATAGAAATTATCTCTTATATTTATATCCAATATATTAATTGCTCTAGACTTCAAATGGATGCCCCTCCACACTCCTCACCCCAACACCACCTCCACCCATTATTATGTTTATAATAACATATCCTTGCAGGGGACTTACCCTGTTAGTAGTTTCTGGTGCTGTTCCCCCTTTCATATTTTCCTGGTTCTCTCCTGGTTATTTTTCACAGGGCTCCACAAGCATTTGTGTTTTTTCCCAATTTTTTGCTCACTTTTTTTCCTGCTCCTGATTTCTGGTTCCAGCTGTATTTTCTCATTTTCTTGCTACAGCTGCTACCGCATGAATATTATGGATTTTGGCCAACAGAACACCCTGCCCCACTTGAGAACAGAAAGAATTATTACAGCTACATTAATCAAATTCAACTTGTAAAAATCCGGGAGATTATGAGCCACTTCTTTTATGATTATGCCTAATTAATCAGTCAATCAATGCATATTTTAACAAAAAATGGCATTGCACTATAATACTGATTTGCAACTTCTTTCAACTGCCACTTAACAAATATGGTCATTGTGGGATGTCGAATGATTGTTTTGTTATTTTTAAAAATATTGTTACTTTATGATACATGTACCAAAATTAATTGTGTATCCTTAATTCAAAATTTCCATTGTTTACCATTTTACTGTTATTTACTATTTTAAGTAAAGCTATAATGAGAATTTTAGTGTTCTAGCCTTAGCTCTTGTCTATTTTTAGGATAAAAATACTGATATTTGAATCATTAGATTAAAAAGTATGCATATTTTATAAGCATTTATTTTGGGTACATATTGATGAATTTTTCCTTTATATATTTCTTCAAATATTTTTTTGTTTTGAATCATGATCTTTTTCTCTCTAAAATAATGACTGAATTGCTTATGAGTGAAACAAAAAGCTTTCTATATTAAACTGATGTACAGTGACATTAAGTGTTGTAGCAGACATGGTCAAAAACAAAAATACTTGAAACAAACCTTGGAAATAGCTCTCGAAGTTGCCGCTGTGGTCTGAGTTTTAGTCAAATGTGAATTTATCCTGTATGTTTGTCACTGATGTTTGTCCAAAGCAAGCTATTTCTTTTGAAACTCATTAACATCATCAATTGTAATGAGATTATTTCTCTCACTTTTGAAAATTGACACAAGGCCATTTGTAATCCTAACACTTTGCGTGGCCAAGGTGGGAGGATCTCTTGAACCCAGAAGTTCAAGGAAGCAGTGGGTTATGATCATGTCAGTGCAGACAGCACCAACATTGTTTTCAAAATTGTGTGCGTGTCTATAAATATGTATGTGTGGCAGTTTTCTTCCTGCATCTTTTTTGGCCTTATGCCCTGGGTCTTGGATAGAAGGAAAGTTGAGTGTAATAGTTTTTTAAAAAGCCAATTTCATAGTGACTTCTACTAATAGCTATTTTTTCTTTTGCTCTCTTTACCCTGTTCCCTCTTCCTGTTTTTTTTTTTCCTGTACTATTTTCTTTGTTTTTAATTCACCTCTTCTTTCTCTTCCTTCCTTTCTTCATATGAAGTCATATACCTTAGCTTAGTACTTTGAAGTAGACTCGTATGTGACTTTGGAACAATCTGAGCCCATATTTTGTATTAGATGATGATTGAAATTGGCCTAGGAAAACGCATACACCGTTGCCACCAAATTTTAATTTAATTAAATATTAGAGTCAAAGTCAGATGGTGTCAGATAGAACTGGAAGCAATTATAGATTATCTGATCTAACTTTGGACTTTTATTAATGATAGAGGCCCAGCAAAAAGTTTTGCCTTATATAAAATCACTAGGTGAGTCAATGTTAGGCCCTAGGTTGGCTTCTAGTTTATTTGGGGTTTTAGTTTAAAACTCTTCTACATTTACTCATTTTTTTTGTTGATTGTGTGAAGTAATTACTCATTATCTCCTGTGTCTTTTAGAGTTTTATTTTTTTTATCCTTTATCTTATTACCTCTCTTCCTCTGTGTCATCTCTAGAAACTCAGAAGCATTGAAAGATGTGACAGTCTTCGTTTCTGGGTCATATCATCAGTTCCCAGTCCTTTTGTTTCTTCTTGCTTTTCTAGGCCCCAGCTGTGCCCAAATGTATACAACCTCTTGATAAATATTTGCAAAAAATGCAAGCCTTGTTTTGTTTTGTTGATTATATACCAAAATTTTACTTATTTCTTTTTATTGAAAAGAACAATAGTATTTTTTTTTCCTCTGGCAATATGCCATTCATGACCATCTCTTTTTTATTGTAAGTCAGGAAAATGAATAACGTAAGAAGGTTGGGTCAACTTCAGGACTAGTGTTTAATTTGTGTTGTGGTAGGATATGGGCCCAGTGACGCCTCAGTGTGAATTCTAGACAGTTGGCACTGAATTTCTATCTAGTAGGTGTTTCTTGTGCCTTCTCTGTGCCAGGCACTGGAAAGAGCTTGGGAAATTTACTTTATATTTCTCTAGAGAGAACAAGAAATATAAGCATGAGACACAGAAATGAGGAAGCGGGTTTAGTTATTTCACATTGACAAGGCTGGAAACAATGTTTCTCAAAATGAAGAACTTGCATTAGTTTTGAAAGGCAGATAAGATGCAGCTATCATATCCTTCCAAAGGCTGGAGGGAGAAGATAGGTGCACAGCACACAGTCTGGTGGGCTCCAGGGTGTAGTTCCTCTTTGTATTTGCCTTCTGACCAATAGTGGTCAGAAACATCAAGTGAAGGAAAAACTTATTAAATATCACCAGAAAGATATACACATAAAGTGGTTAGAAATGTAAGACAACTTCAGGCTGATACCTGATTTTCCATGTTCTCCCTAGAACACAAATCTCCTTTTCAGATGTTATAATTTAATCTATATATAGATGTATGCAAATATTTAATAGTAACACTGCAACTTATTTTTCAAAGTTACTGTTTTTTAGCCTATAATCCAATTTGGTATTCAAGTACTTTTGCTCATATTTAATAAGATGAATTTTATTTTTCTCTTTTCAACATATTATGGGGGTTCAAATGGTTTTTGTTGCATGGATCATTTTTGTTATTCCTGAGTTAGGATAAGTGTGCCTATCACCTAGATAGTGTTCATTGTACCCATTAGAAAGGTTTTCACCCTTCTTCTCCTCCTCTTTCACCTGCTTAATTTCCACTGAGCCTTGCTTCCCTCTGTGCACCTGTGTGCTCATTGCTTAGTTCCAAATTAGTAGCAGGTCTTTCCATTCTTTAGATACTTCACTTTGGATAATGGTCTTCAGTTCCATTCAAATTGTTGCAAAATGCCTTAATTCATCCTTCTTCGTGGCTGAGTAGTATGCCATAGTATACTAGTATACCAGTACATTTTGTTAATCTACTCATGAATTAGTGGGTACTTCGGTTGATTCCAGATCCTTGCAATTGTCAATTGTGCTGCCATAAACTTTTGAGTGCAGGTGTCTTTTTCATGGAAAGACTTCTTTTCCTCTGGGTAAATACCCAGTATTGAGATTGATGGAACAAATGATAGCTCTTCTTTTATTTCTTTGAAGAATCTCTATTATGTGTTTTTTTTTTTTTTTTTTGGCTGGGGCTGGGTTTGAACCTGCTACCCACCACCTCCCGCATATGGGGCTGGTGCCCTACTCCTTTGAGCCACAGTCATTGCCCCAAATCTCCATTCTGTTTTCCATATAGGTTGTACTAACTTACAGTCTCACCAACAGTGTATGACTTTTCTTCTTGCTGATTTGTTTGAATTCTTTGTAGATTCTGGTCATTATCCCTTTATCAGATTATAGCTTGCAAATATTATCTCCCATTCTGTAGGTTGTCTATATGCTGTTTACTATTTTTATAGCTGTATAGAAGCTTTTTAATTTAGTCAATTTCCATTTATTTATTTTTGTTGTTGTGATTGCCATTGATGTCTTCATAAATAGTTTGACTAGGTTGATATCTAAAAGAGTTTTAGATAGATCTTTTTCTAGGATTCTTATGGTTTCATGCCTTCCATTTAAGTCTTTTGTTCATTTTGAATTAAATTTTGTGACACTTAGAAGTAAGGATCCTATTTCATCTGCATATGGCTATCCAATTTTTCTAACACCATATATTGAAGGGGGCTTCTTTTCCCCAGTGTATAGTGTTGTCTGCTTTGTCAAAGATTAATTGGCTATATGTGGGTGGCGTTACATCTGTAGGTTTTCTGTTCTGTTCTATTTTGGTCTATGTTTTCATTTTTGTACCAATGCCATTTTGTTTTGGTTCCTATATGTTTGTAGTATAGTTTAAAGTCTGTTAATATGAATGCCTCCAGATTTCTTCTTTTTGCTTAATTTCTCCTTGGCTATTCAAGTTATTTTCTGGTTCTTAACAAAGCATAGAATTATTTTTCTAGATCTGTGTAATATGTGAGTATTTTTTAAAATAATTTTATTAAATCATAATTGTGTACATTGGTGCAATCATGCATGGGGCACAATGTGCTGACTTCATATACAATCTGAAATATTTTGGTTGAACTGTTAAACATAGCCTTCATAGCATTTTCTTAATCACTATATGAAGACATTGATATTCTACATTTAATAAGTTTCACCAGTACCCTGCTCAGATGCACCGTGCAACATCCTTTGTAGGTGTGATCCCATCAATTGCCCTCCCTCCACCCATCCTTCATAGTAGGGCTGAGTACATTGGATACTTTTTCTTCCATTCTTGAGATACTTTGCTAAGAAGAACATGTTCCAGCTCCATCCATGTAAACACAAAAGAGGTAAAGTCTCCATCTTTCTTTAAGGCTACATAATATTCCATGGTGTACATGTACCACAATTTATTAATCCAGTCGTGGGTCAATGGACACGTGGGCTTCTTCCATGACTTAGCAATTATGAATTGGGCTGCAATAAACATTCTGGTACAGATGTCTTTGTTGTAGTGTGAATTTTGGTCTTCTGGGTATATACCTAGTAAAGGAATTATAGGGTCAAATGGAAGGTCTATTT
>CAUYRH010011913.1:0-43089 GCA_963574655.1 Perodicticus potto | reverse complement strand
TTTATTGTTGGGGATTCATTGAGGGTACAAGAAACCATGTTACACTAGTTGCATTTGTTGGGTAAAGTCCCTCTTACAATCGAGTTTTGCCCCCAAAAGCCTTCCACCTATTTTTGATTCTGCAGAGATATGGAAAGTTAACACACAAGTTTGTCCAGGCATTCCCAAGATTCCACCCTATCTTGGGCTCAAAATCTGGGAAGGGCCTTAGAAAATCCCAAAAATATCAAGAGTGGTGTTGGATAGCGGCAAATAATAATTATTGACATCATTTTGAATTGGGTTGTAACAAGTAATTGTCCTAGAACTTAGGAAAATACTTAATAAATTGGATAAAGCATTCCAGAAAGGGATAGAATCAGTTATTTACTGTCGCTAGACAGTTCCCTTGATCTAAAGCTGAGTTCGCTAGGCATAGCAGCTCACATCTATAATCCCAGCATTTAGGACTCTGAAGCAGGAAGATTGCTTGAGGCCAGGAGTTTGAGACCAGCCTGGGCAACACAGAAGGACCCATCTCTAAAAGCAAAAATTAACCAGGTATGGCAACGCATGCCTATAGTCCTACCTACTTGGGAGGGTGAGGCAGGAAGATTGCTTGAGCCCAGGAGTTCAAGGTTACAGTGAGCTATGATTGAGCCATTGCACTCCAGCCTGAGTGACAGAGCAAGACCTTGCCTCAAAAAACTGTCTCAAACAAATAAAATAAAGCTAAATTGGGTAACGAATATAATGTTGTATTTCTTTGCACATCTGTGCCATGGTATGGTGATGTCAGTCTGGCTTAATGGGCCATTACCCTTCCATCTGTAAGACATACACTCTTCTCTCTGACTGAATGCTTCTACCCCACCCCAGATGGATTACTGTTTGTCCTTCAGAGCTCAGCTTCAATAGCCCTTCCGCAAAGAAATCTTCCCTGGCCCCAGATCGGTGAGCTCCCCTTACACGCACTCTTAGCGCTTTCTGCATGTCCTGTACAGCACCTACCACAAATGGAATCAATCATTTAAGTCACCTTGAATACACATCTTTTGTGGAATGTAAACACCTGAACAGGGACTATCCCTGTCACGTTCACTGCTGTGTCCCAAGGGCATAGTACAGTGCCTAGTATAATAGGTGCTCCATAATCATATGGCGAATGAATAAGTGACTATGGACATGTTGTGATAGTAATTTGGAGTTTTCCCTTTCTTGCCCATACTCACCTTCAAACAGAGAGCCAACTCTGAACTTGGGAAAGTTCAGAGGTAATAGGGCAGGGCAGAGAGTTGATAAAGGCTGCAAATCTTCCTGGCTTTTGTTTTCTAAAACCCGAAGTCTTTTGGAAAAGAAGATTTGTAGGTCCATGTAGAGTTTCTTGGAGAAACATGGAGGTAAAAGGATTTTTCTCAGACTAGAAAGAGATTTCTCAGATGGGCAGATGTAAGTGTTGAGGAGTCTCTAGACAGCAAGGAGACCTGAGCCCTGATTCTCAGCAATGCCCTTGGGGAGGGAGCAACACCGATCCTGCCTGGTCAGGATCAGAGTATGTTTCAGTGTGGACCAATCACAGAGGATCAGATGGACACTTACACACACACAGTACCTTGACTCTGGTTAAGATCCCAGCCATGAGGGACAGCCATTAGGAAAGGAAAACCCCAAAATGACAGAAGTGAAATTTTAGAAAAATGTAAAGTCATTTCTTGGAACCATGGGTTTGTGGACTAAGATCATTAATGCTACATGCTTGCTTTATCAAAGATGTTTGTTTTTACATTGAGGTTAGCTTTCATGTCATATGCAGTTTCTTCTAGACTAATCATTTCAAACTGGCCTGCCACATACAGTGTTGAAAAAACCTTTTATTTACAACACATTTGTTCTTTGCAATAATCCCGTGAAATAGAAAGGATATGTATTACTTCCACCACCATCCCATTTTAAAGGTGAAACATCAAATTCAGGGAGGTCAAATGATGGACGAAAGTCACACAGATATACCAGAAGTGGAGTTGATCTTCTGGCCCAAATTGCATAAAATTCTTTATGTCGTATCAAGCTACCTCTATTGATCAAGATGTTGATTTATGGCGGGCACGGTGACTCATGCCTGTAATCCTAGCACTCTGGGAGGCCAAGGGGGGAGGATTGCTTAAGTTCAGGAGTTTGAGACCAGCCCTGAGCAAGAGTGATAGCCTATCTCTACTAAAAGTAGACAAAAATCACTGGGCATCATGGTGGGAGCCTGTAGTCCCAGCTATGGGAGAGGCTGAGGCAGGAGGATTGTTTGAACACAGGAGTTTGAGCTTGCTGTGAGCTAGGCTGACTCCACGGCACTCTAGAAAAAAATATTGATTTACAAGAACATTCCTTTTCCTGACTATGTTAGATAACTGTGAGTTTTCTGTATTTTGGATCAATTTTGCCCAAGAATGTTAATTTGGATTTTCCCAAGTTCAGTTACAATTTTCAAATATTCTTTATAAAATTGATGCCACATTATTTGTTAATTGTTGCTTAATTATTAAATTTTCTTCTCTGTTGGTACAACTAAACTTTTTTTTTTCCCCCTTTTGGATGAGACACATTCTGCTAAAATTACCTGCTGTTGTTTGTGATTCTGGTGGTGATGCTGCCAGCTGGAGAGAGGGGTGACAGCTTGAGTGAAATTCTCATGTTTTGATATCTTCAAAGTGGGGCCTGCAATTACTTCTCTTCGTTTTAAATGTTATAACACAGTGGGGCTACTCAAATTGTGCAATGCGATCCTAAAGTGTATTGATGTTTCCTCAAATTCTAAGACTTGTTTTATAATCCTGACTGTATAAAAACTCCCAGTGTCCTCAGCAGCAAACGTGGTTACAAAGGAAGCTTCCCTCAAGTACAGTCATAGAATAAAACAACTTTTCTCTGTTTATTCAGCTATGTTAATATTCTGGGGAAGATGATCCCACGACAGTGGTTCACCTTAAAACTATATATCGTTATTATAACAGCACTCCAGAGGCACTTGCCAAAAAGGAAAATATGATAGACCACTTCTTTGCTTTCTAATATCTTCACACAGAGGGACAAAAAGTGGAGACAGAATCCTGAACAGAAATAATTTTATAAGCACAAACGTTGACCAGTGACTATCCGCATAATATGATAAAAATAGTATTATAAAAGGCCTGCTTTGTCTCATTTCCCATTTTCATCCCCAAGGCAAGCATGTGGTTTATGATGAAAAGCAGCTTCACCGAGAGTATGATTGTAAAGGCAAAAACGTGAGGGTGTGGAGCAGAGAATGCTGGGCCAGGAGAGCCGCCATGAGGGCTGCCAGCCCAGCTTTGTTGCTGGCTTATCAGCAAACCATTAACCTCTCTATGCGTAAGTGTCTTATTTGTGAAATGAAGATACCACCACCTGTTCTTAATCAAGTCTAAATGGATGTTAGAAGGATTAATTGTACAATCCCTTGAACTCCAATGGGAAAAGTAAGGTAAGTATGCAAGAGTCGAAGTCTATTAACTAGATGCTAATAGACCACTACAGAAGCAGATTGCCCGTGTGTTGACATACTCATTTTTTTATTTAGGTAAGTTAAACCATCAAAAACTAATTTTTAAACAATCAATAGTTTTCAAGTAAAAAATAAACATAAGCACCATCTATCATTGCCAGATACAAGTCATCTATGTTAGAAGCTCCTAATCAGTTAATCCATCAAGTTAACAACCAGGGTAGAAGCACTATCTAGAAATTTGTTCCCCCTCCATTTTAAACCTTTTATGAGAGATACCATCCAAGGGTACGTGTACACCAAATCCTTTTTTAAAGTCATACAAATAGCTCAATGCATAAGATTGCATGTTACCATGTGGAATCAGAATGCAAAAATTATAAAATTTCAAACAAATATTATACCCTAAAATGTCATTAGTTTTTGAAATTAGACAAAAGACATCTGATTACTTAATATATTTTTAATGAATAATAATAATCGTTTAAATTTCAGGGTTTTAAAAAAACCAGGTGGAGGGCGGCGCCTGTGGCTCAAGGGAGTAGGGCACCGGCCCCATCTGCTGTAGGTGGAGGGTTCAAACCCAGCCCTGGCCAAAAACTGCAAAAAAAAAAAAAAAAAAAAAAAAGCAGACGGAGGTGATCATTTGAAAAGTTAAAAGTCTTAGCCAGCACACTTAAAACATTTATAGGATCTATCAGTTTTATCTCTCAGATAATTGTTACTATATAATAGCTGGTCTTATACCCCTTATAAACCTTCAAATTAAGCTTCTACATGCTTTCCTGATTCATAATTTTGTTCTTATGGACACCATTGATAAAGTCAAGTCACCTACTGGCTTTCTTTTTTCAAAACTGACAACTAGCTACTCATCTTACTTAGAATCAATAATTATCTCTATAAGAGGTAGAAACATTAAACCAATGCAAAGGGAATAAATAACAAAGAACAACAATCAATCAGCACATGGAATTCTCAGTCTACTCTTTGACTGAGGGAAAGTTAGTTCTTCCATTTTTAAGCAATAGAATGAAAAGTATCAAAAATCTTACCAATGATTTTTTTTTTTTTTTGAGACAGAGCCTCAAGCTGTCACCCTGGATAGAGTGCTGTGGCATCACAGCTCACAGCAACCTTTAATTCCTGGGCTCAAGCGAGTCTCTTGCCTCCACCTCCCAAGTAGCTGGGACTGCAGGCACCCCCCACAACGCCCGGCCATTTTTTGGTTGCAGCCATCATTGTTTGGCGGGCCCAGGCTGGATTCGAACCCTCCAGTTCAGGTGTACATGGCTGGTGCCTTAGCCCGTTGAGCCACAGGCACTGAGCCCATACCAATGATTTTTAAGCCATATTTTATCATTTGAAACATAGTATGGTTAAATTATAAATTAATCAAAAATTGTTTTGAGAGAAAAAATGTTTTTCTTAGAAGCAAGCAACAGATATTTAGTGCACGCAAGGCCCTAAAAATGTAAAACGATTATTAAGGTGCTGTGCACATTCTTCTGCTTGGGGAGGGGGAAGAAGATAAGCATCAAATAAACTGAAATACAAATTAAATAATGCTACTGTCATGTTAAAAGATAGCAAATACTAGTTTTTGTGTTCCATGGCCTCTATTCACTCTCACCCCTAGACAGACAATTAATTCATATAAGGTATTCATTTTCTATTCATTTTCTACTGCAAATTGCCACACACGTAGTGGCTTAAAATGATACACACTTATTATCCCATGGTTCCATAGGTTAGAGTCTAGGCAGAGTGTGTCTGGATTTTTCTGGTCAGTGTCTCACCAGGTTGACTCAAGGAGTTGACCAAGACTGTGGTTCTCATCTGGGGCTTGGGATCCTCTTCAGTCTCACTGATTGCTAGCAGGACTTACTTTCATGCAGTCCTATGACTAAGATCCCCATTTTCTTGCTAACTGTTGGCTGGGGACTATGCTTAGCTTCTGGAGGCTGCCTGCAGTTCCTTGCCCTGTGGCCCAGTAGGCAGTTCACATGAATGTTTGCTTTCTTCTGGGCCAGCCAGCCAGTGTCACTCTGCCTTCCTTTTCTGTGATCAGCCAGAGAATACTTTTGTCTCTAAAGGGCTCACCAGATTAGATCAGGCCATTTGAAGACAATCTCCCTTTCTTAAAGCCAATTGTGCCATATAATATAAAATAATTATGGGAGTGATATCCCATCTTATTTGTAAGTCCCTCCCACTCTTAAGGGGAGGAGATTATACAAGGGTATGAGTCATTAGGGGCCATCTTAAAATTCTGCCTATCGTACACAGTTTATAAAACATTTCCATACAGTTTATCATTTCACACTCTCAGAAACTTTATGCCTATACTTACAAATAAGAAAACAAAGATAGGACAAAGAGGGGAAGGAAGCATCAATTATGGGACTCCTACTGAGTGTCAGGACAACACTGGGTGCTTCTTAAGCAGTACCTCTTTATTTTCACAGAGCTTTTGAGATGGGGGCCTTATGCAGCTTTTTAGATGAGAAAAACCAGACTCAGAGTAGATGAGTAATTTGCCCAAAGGGAAAAAGTGTGCAAGAAATACAGCTAAGACTTGCAGCCAAGTCTTTTGATCCCAATTTTTATTTTTTCTTTTCTTTTAAAATTGTTATTCGGAATAAGAACAAAACATTTTTTGTGATATGTGCTTGACAAAGAGAAAGAAAGAGTTACTGGAATAAGAGGGTCCTGGGTGTGGCAGATAGTATGAAATAGACAAATGGGCAAGTGTGATTCAGATACAATGGTGGTGCTTAAAAGGAATACACTACATCACACCAACGAATGGGAATAACTCTGTGGAGGACAATTGGGCCACATCTATCCAAATTACAAAAGCCTTTAACCTAGCAATTCTACTTGTAAGAATGTATCCTACAAATATATTGCTCATAAGAAAAATGAAGCACGTACCAAGTTATGCTTTTCAGCACTGTTTGTAATAGAAAAAAATGGTAACATTGTAATTTTCCATCAATGAGGGGCTGGTTAAATAAACCATGACACATTCGTGCAATGGAATGCTAGAAATCCATTAAAAAAGAACGAAGGGGCTCGTTATGCATTAAAATTGGATTATTTCACATTTTGTTAAGTGGAAAACAGTAAGATGTAGAGCAGTATGCATGGTATATTACCATTTTTGTAGACATGGAAAGGAAACATAGATATATGTATGTATGTAATGTGTGCATATATGTGTAACTCATATATATATAGAATATCTTCGGAAATGCACACACACACATATACACCCACCAACACTGGTAACATGATCATACCTCCCAGCGGGGGAAGTGGGTGACTGAGAATAAGAATTAAACAGAAACTTTTCACTATGTAGACTTGTGTGCCTATTTGCCTTTTGAACCATGTGAATATATGTGTATATACACGTAGGTAGTCTACTTGCATAATCAAAGAGTGGAAGGGAAGGGGAAGAAGAGGCTGAAGAGACATGGAAAATATTTGTGTACAGAAATTATTTACTTGGCAAGGGACGTGGAGTTATTAGTGAAATTTTTTGTTTGAGGCGTCTACATTGAAATTTATGTCACTGCCTATTAAGCCCCAAAAGGCAATAGCAAGAAAAAAACAAGGATGCATAGAGGCCACTGAGAAAAGTACGAGGTATAGAACATTTAGAATTTAAATAAATGAAGAATGAAACAGCGCAGGAAGTCTAATGGAACCAGGAGTGGAAATATGACAAAATCACTTAAATGGAAGAGTTACCACTTTCGGTTCATGCCAAGTAGTTTACTCCCTTGAAACTTATCATTTTCTACAGAGCTTATATCTTTGTACTTTTAATTAGAACACAGTAAATAACCATCCATTCTTTGTTTTCTTAAAGCAAGTACAATTCTTGGGAGCTGAATCGGGGGTGGAGGTGGTCACTGACTCGGTGGCAGAGCATGTGACAGAGAAGGAATTTAGGTATCAGTCATCACGTCCCACATGGGGTCTGTCTAGTGCCAGGAAAACCAAGTTTATCCTCAAACCTTCAACATCAAAGTTTTCAAAGCTTGGGGCTTCCAGACAGCATCTGCATTAAAGGCTTCCAGGATTTACACACGGAAACTTCTACAGATCACAGCCTCTTTGATCCCCTCTCCTCAGAGGCAGCCTGGTGGTATTTAATGCTACAGGGGAAGGACCAACTGGGGGAGAAACTGTAAGCATAGAAAAAGGAGCAGGCCCAGAGGGTCAGATAAGATGCTTCTCTTCCTCCTGTTTACTCTGTCCTTAAAGGCATCGTTGCTTCTTTTCAGAACCAAGAAACTGTGAGATTTAACTACAGGTATATTATACCCTCTGTACCTAGGCTGACACCAAAGAGTGTCTAGAAAGAAAAATTGCTTGTACCATCATGCCTGTGCTTTCCTTATAACTCTGCATTTCCATTTTGCACCAGTACCAACCACCCATTAGAACTCCGCGGACCAGCAATAGTTTTAGGCCTTTTTAATATTAGGTGGACAATGTACTCCAAAGTACCCTCTCCCAGCACTTCCCTGAAAAAGTCTCCATTTTTAATTTATTTTTCATTTGCTAATAAAAAATGTCCCTGTAGGTGCTATGACAACAGTGGTTCAGGTCTCTGTTTGCCCCTGAAACTATATATGTCCTTTCCACCCACACTGTTACTAAAGAATTTGATTTCTGAAAAGTGCCCTTTATTTTTGGCCCTTCCTCTCCCTCACAACCCTCAGGGGGTGTGGAAATATAAGTAATTAAAATCTGAAAGAAAAATTCTGATTTGCATTCCAGCTTCAAAATGAAATTATTTTGCTGCAGAAAGTGCCCCTGCTCTATATCTAAAAGTTATGACGTATAATGGAGCCAACGAAGTTTTGCTGCAACAAATTAACTCAATGTATTGTCACCTCACAGTTCACAGCACAGTAGTAGCTTTATGGAATTCCATGTTTAATCAATGCAGTAGGGACAAAGAAACCTTTTCAGTTTGGTCACTGACTGTTTATTTGATGGGTTTAAGTTTGGAGAATCCAAATGAACCCTGAATATTTGCACTCATATGACTTGGGCAGAATCAGGCCAAAGAAAAGAGACCATCAGGTCTTTTCAACACAGAGGTCAGGTGAGGCCATAAAGGGTTGTAAAAAGTTAAAACTGGAGGCCATGTGTGCCAAATGTTGCATATTAAAAAATCCCAGAGAACAAAGGGCGCATGCATCTGTCACATCCAGGATGCTAAAGGGAGAAAATACAACATTCAAATGAGAACAACAACCTCTACACTTCAGGGGAAGATTATTTGGGGGCTATGGAAGAATAAATCGAATTGTGACTGTTTTAAAAAGTTTCCTTTAATCATTTGAGGCCACCATCTCCACTGCTGATTACAAATGTTCAGAGTTTGAGGGATGTTTTGAAAGTCAGCTCTCAGGATTCAACTCTACTAATGGATTTTAAATTGCAAAGATTATGAAAACTACATATAAGCATAAAGATCAGTTACAGGACAATTTAACAGAGTAAAATGTAGGTTAGGCATAGACCTGAATTTAGGGACCCTCGGAAGTACCCTGAGACAAGAACTGGAGCACAAGTAGTTTATTTGGAAGGCAAATGAAACACCCAAAAGCAGAGTGTAGAAGTGATACAGGAGCAAGAAACGGACCAACAAAAACACTTGTTTTCACTGCATGTGACTTGAATTCAGTTCCTACTGAGGAACTCTGGGAATCAATGGAGTACTTATATACTGCAAAGTTAATTTTACACAACGGAGCAATGAGTTGGGGTATTTACACACTAATTCCTGTCATGTATTGACTATGATACTACTTGGGGGGAGTATTAATTTTCTTGCACTTCTGGCCTGCTGCATGAGTGGCAATATGTGCTGAGGTGGTGATTGTGAGGGGATTCAGGCAGGGCACCGTTAGCAAGTGCTACCCTCTCTTACTGTACACTGCTGTTTTCCACTGAAGTAGTGACTATAACTGCATTTATAAATCTTTAACAATGAAATTTCTGGCCTCCAATCCCCAACCCTTTGCATAGTGCTGTCACTATGTCACTCCTAAAACACAGTTGTTCAGTGAATCCACAAATGATTTATTCCATTCACTGTTACCATTATCAGTGTAATTTAAAGGAAGCAAAAATTGGGGCGGCGCCTGTGGCTCATCGAGTAGGGCACCGGCCCCATATACCGAAAGTGGCAGGTTCAATCCCGGCCTCGGCCGAACTGCAAAAAACAGAAAAATGGCCTGGCATTGTGGCAGGCGCCTGTAGTCCCAGCTACTCGGGAGGCTGAGGCAAGAGAATCGCCTAAGCCCAGGAGTTGGAGGTTACTATGAGCTGTGTGACACCATGGCACCCTACCAAGGGCGATAAAATGAGACTCTGTCTCTACAAAAAAAAAAAAAAAAGAAGAAGCAAAAATTCATCACACAATTATGAAACTCTTTCCAAATATGCTCTCCTCCCAAAATAGCATCTAAAAAACTAAGCAGAATGGCCAAGTGTGTGAGCAATTTGCACACTGTCAGTGAGTGTGCAAATAGAAACAAGCTTCTTGCAGGCGCCTGTGGTCCCAGCTACTTGGGAGGCAGAGGAAGGAGAATCTCTTGAGCCCAGGAGTTGGAGGTTGCTATGAGCTGTGATACCACTGCACTCTACCCAGGGCTATAGCTTTTGGCTCTGTCGCAAAAAAAAAAAAAAAAAAAAGGAAGAAGAAAGAAAGAAAGAAACAAGCTTCTTGGAGTCCAATTTGTCAACATTTATTAATTTTTTAATTTTTTTATTTTTAAAACATGGATTTATTTATTTATTTCAGATTAATATGAGGGTACAAACGATTAGGTTACATTGTTTGCATTTGTTAGGTAAGGTTCAAGTTGTGGTTGAGCCCTTCACACGGGGGGTAGGCTGTACACCCTTATATTATGCCCTTTGGGTGAGAGCTTACCAATCCACTTCCCTCCTCTCCCTCTACCCACTTGAATTTAATTGTGTTTTTCTTTTACGTGGGTGTGTAGTTGTTTATCTAATATTTATCAAAATTTAAAATGTGTATATTTTGGACCCAACAAAAACTATACTGGTAGAAATTTATTACATAGACACATTTGCATAAGGGTACAAAATTATGCATGAGGTATGTCTATTATAGCATTTTTTGCAGTAGTGAAATTAGAATATATGTTAACTATCTACCGACAGCACAAAGATTAAATAAATTATAGGAAGTCTTTATAATGAAATGCTGTGCATATCATGCAGGCATTAAAAGGAATAAGGTATAGACATACGGACTGACAGAGAAAAAGTCCAAAATATTCTGTTTTTTAGAGATAGGATTTCGTTCTAACACTCTGGTTGGAGTGCAGTCACATAGTCATAGCTCACTGTAGACTCAAACTCCCGGGCTCAAGCAATCCTCCTCCCTCAGCCTCCCCAGTAGCTAAGACTACAGGCACAAGTTGCCCATGCCTGGCTATTTTTTTTATTTTTATTTTTCTTAATAAATGGCCTTGAACTCCTGGCCTCGAGCAATCCTTCCCACCTCAACCTCCCAAAGTGCTGGAAATATAAGCATGAGCCACCATGCTCAGCCCCAAGATATATTGTTTTAAAGTACCAAATTGCAAAACATATGCTCAGTATGATTCCATGTGTGTAAAACAAAAAAGAGGTCAGATACTTACAACATAAATATGTTTATTTAAGCAGATGAAATACCTAGAAATCCAACCACTGGCCCTCCAAATCTATCAGACATCATAGTCCTCGTATTGAATATGGCCCTTACTTCCGACTAAGTTGATTGACTATTTTGGCAATTATGTCCCATATATATTTCACCTTCATCAAAAATTCCATCAAGTAGGTGATGACATGTAGTTATTGTCATGACCCACCTACAGAGGTTACCTACAGAAAATTCTAGAACAGGCCCAGCTTCCTGCATTTCTTTGCTTGGGGACATTCCCTAGTTTTAGGAACTTTCTGGGCTTTTATGAGGTGTGGATTGGAAGTACTAGGAAATGCCCTTCGTCCACTGAGTGACAGGAGTTGGTGGAAAAACACTCCAGCTTCCTTGATTCTCAGGGGGGAATGTTTTCAAGGTATGTTCTACACAGTCTCTCAGAATGTCCCCCAGCAGGATTGATTCCCAGTTGCCCACAGCACTAACCTGCTCATCAACACACCCTGTATTAGCTTTCTTCTTTCCTTTCCTTGCTCCCCCCACTCCCTCACTGGGTTCCTGCAAAATTCTCTTAAATAAAATAATTGTTCCTAAATCCCCATCATAGACCTCCTATCACCATTATTATATTAAGAAACTGAGGCACTAAACTTTTAGGTAATCCACATAGCTACCAGGCTGAATTAAATGAAATGGCCATTTGTGCAGGTCAAAAATGGTTGAATTATCAACAATCTTATATGGTTGAAATTAAAAGTGAATATTGCAATGGAGGTTTGAATCCAGATTGAGAACAAAATTTGTGGGTTCAATATTGATTCCAATAGGTATGGCCCAGGGTTGAATAAACTGGGCTTCAGTGGATGATAAAGTTTTGCTGTGCACATTTTGCATATTGGTTATACACATAGAATTTGAATTGAGTCAGACCTGGGTTTAAATCCTTCCTCTTATTGGTGTGCAATGTTGAAGATATTCCCTAATCTCTCAGAGCCCCTATTTCCTCACATATACAATGTAGCTCCCTCATACATTTCCTGTGAAAATTATATACGAGATACCATGTTGCAAGTGCCTGGAACATAGTCATCACTTGGTTGCTTGCTCAAAGTGGAAAAAGCAAAGATTTTGTTTTACTTTTGGTTACAGTGGATAGAAACCCAATCTAAACAGCTTAAGCAAAAAGGAATATGGGGTTGCAGGCAGATTACTAGTGGAAAGGGAACTGACTCCTCTCTCCCAGCTCCAGTTTGAAAAATCTCAGGGAATGTTTCTGAGAGGTTCCGTTTTGACTCATAAGATCTGGAGCAATTCCTGTGACCGAAGAAAAGTGGCCAGGCCTGGGTCATCATCCACTTAACTGAGATGGGGAAAGGAGGCCAGCTACCAGCAGAAGTATGGAAGAAGGAGCACTTGGCAGACAAAACCCAAACATGTTCATCTTCATTTTAACAGTTGCTAACATAGACAGAAATTCTTTGTTTTTAAAGTTTAGGTTTACAGGAAAATTGAACCGAAAGTATAGTTATTATATGTTCCCTTTCTCTCCCTCCTAAGTCTTCTTCTTCACATGTTGCTTAGCGTGGTACATTGGATGAATCAATATTGGTACCTCATTATTTACTGAAGTCCATTGTTTATATTAGGGTTCACTCTTGGTGTTGTACATTCTATCTGTTTTGCCTAATGTCTAATGACATGTACCCACCATTACAATATTATACAGAGTAGTTTCACTGCCCTAAAAATCCTCGGTACTCCACCTATTCATCTCCCCCTCCCCCAATCCAAAACCCCTGATCTTTTTACTGTTCTCTTCACTTTTAACTGAAACATGGCTTTGCATAAACCCTTGTAGAGGATTTGAAAATGATAATATTTAGTTGTATCGAAATTTCCATTGTTTCAAAAGAAGACATGGATATTATTTTACAAACTGATAGACTCGCTTTTTGGATGGACAAGTCTATAGGTGTATCAGATCCGGTAGTATTCTCATCATTTCATCATTTTGTACCAGAACTCCTCTCTCCCTCGCGTTCAGGCATCTTTTGAGCTGAAAACCCATTGCATTTAGATTAAGTTACTATTAACTAGAAATCAAAGCTGCTGTACTTGACATGATGTTAGATTATTGGATAGGCTTTTTTTTGTGGCTTTGGGAAGTTATCTTCAGGAGGGTGGTTGTGGGGATGTTGTTTCACACTCTTTTTGCTCTCTTCATATTTTTCCTTCTATTTTATTTCCTATCCTAAATGCAGTGGGAACTGATTTAGCAGCTGTAATGTCACTCCCACCCTTTTGACATTGCTCACAACTCATTTGTTTCTTCTTTTCATTGCTTCCTTCACCCTCCACCCAATTTCCTTTCTAAAGCATCTTGTTCAAAAACAAACAAAACGTATCACAAGGAGAACCCATAACTAAGAATCCAGGCTGCATTCTTCATATTAAGAAGCACTTTGGGGATTGACTTCATTTTTACGAACAAATAAACATTTTCCTAAGGCTTAAACAAAGGCACTGCTTTAACCCTCATCGAGAGACTGGAAAAGTCTACGCTATATTAAAATGCTGATGTTATCATGTTAAAAATTACGGAGATAATACACAAAAATTATATTGGCTAAATAATTTGTTTAAAGATATTTCAGCACCACTTTATTACATTTTTCTTTATTGGTTTAACAACGTTAAAATCTTCAGGATGATTTTCATCACATGATTCTCTGTGACAGGGAGAGAGAAAATCAAGAACAATACTGTATATTTTCAGTCTCTAGCAAACTGTTCGATTCAACTAGCATTTATTGGATGTGTACTGCGGCCTTAGCAAGGTGCGAAAAGTCACGAATATAAAGGCAAATAAAACAAGTAATTCAGAGTCTGTGTAATAGGATGGCTTCTCCCAAAGCAAGCAATGAGATGGAGTTTGAAGTATGTGGTGATTATTGAGAATCAACACCTGTGAAAGGAGCATGGCGGGAGTGAGATTGGATTAAGAGAGAAGCTGAACTGTGATCAAGTCCATGGGAGTCTCCCCCAAGCCGGCAGGGAGTTCTACAGCAAGAATTGTCCTGAATCTGAAGGAACTGGCTGAGGCTGGACACTCCCAGCTTGATCAGTCATTGATTTTAAGCTGTCAGGAAGGGACCCAGGACAAAGGGACTCTCTAGAGCAGAAGCAGACCCTGGGGTTGGGGGGGTGCAGGGCTGGCCATCCTTCCTGCAGTTGGACAGCAAGTCCTCCCTCAAAGGGAGATCTGGGCAATGTATTTCTGTGTCTACCATAATCTGATGGGAAGAACTATCATAATGTGGGAAAAGCTATGATAGATATGTGTGCAGGTTGCTACAGAAACAGAGCAGGGACTGAGCCAGGAAGGAAATCCAAAAAGGCTTCTAGGGAGAGGTGACTCTGCAGCTAAATAGGAAGTAGGGCTGAAGAAGTGGGGGGAAGATTTGTATTTTCAGATATATTGGATATGAGACTCTCCAAGCATTGGCTTCCTTTGGTACCTCTCTTGATTGTGACTTTGAAGAAATTTTAATTATTTCTCTTTCATAGAGAGAAATAATTTCTTTTCATTTCTCTTTGTCTTCTTCAGGATGAAATAAGCTATTCAAAGTCTTTTAAACACAAAACCAGGCAGAAACTTCAGTAGTCTTGGGGGCCTATTTTTTTTATTTCAGATTAATATGAGGGTATAACTGTTTAAGTTACATTGTTTTCATTTCTAAAGTAAAGTTCAAGTCGTAGTTGTAGTTGAGCCATTCACCCAGGGGGTTGCTGAAAACCCTCACATTGTGCACATTAGGTGAGATCCCAATCACCCTTTCCCCCCACTCCCTCTCCCCTCCCCCTGTCTAGACTATACTTTCATTTATATATTGGTTTCATGTTAGTATTGAGTACATTGGATACTTGTTTTTCCATTCTTGTGATGCTTTACTAAGAAGAATATGTTTTAACTCCATCCAGGTAAATACAAAACATGTAAAGTCTCCATCTTTCCTTATGGCTGGATAGTTCTCCATGTATACACACATCACAGTTGCTTCCGTGTCTTGGCAATTGTGAATTGAGCTGCAGTAAACATTCTAGTGCAAATGTCCTTGGGGTAAAATGATTTTTTTTCTTCCGAGTAGATACCTAGTAATGGGATTGTGGGATCAAATGGAAGGTCAACTTTTAATTCCTTGAGAATTCTCCATACTTCTTTCCTTAGAGGTTGTATGAGTTTGCAATCCCACCAGCAGTGCAAAAGTGTTCCTTTCTCTCCACATCCACTCCAGCATCTGCACTTTCAGAATTTTTGTGATGTGGGCTAATCTCACTGGGGTTAGGTGATATCTTAGAGTGGTTTTGACGTGCATTTCTCTGATGATTAGGGATAAGGAGTATTTTTTCATGATTTTTGGCCATTCGTGTGTCTTCTTCAGAGAAGTTTCTTTTCAAGTCTTTTGCCTAATTAGAAAGGGGGTTGTTTGTTCTTTTCTTGTTCATTAATTTGAGTTCTCTATAGATTCTAGCTATCAGCCCTTTGTCAGATTCATAGCATGCAAGTATCTTCTCCCATTCTGAAGGCTGTCTATCTGTTTGTGCAGAAGCTTTTCAGCTTGATCATATCCCATTTACTTTTGGTGTTGCTGCAATTGTGAATGGGGTCTTCACAAATTCTTTCCCCAGGCCACTTTTGTCAAGAGTTCTTCCCACACTTTCTTCTAGTATTTTTATTGTTTCATGTATTCAATTTCAATCTTTTTTTTTTAAATACATGTATTTTATTATTCTTCATTACATTATTTCCCCCCCCCCACCCGTCCATGATAAGACAGAATTGATTTACAGAAAAGAATACAGAAAACACCAAAGCTCCTGGTAGTGGGACAGATTCCAAGTAGGGAGAGAGAAGCTCTCTCCGTTCCTCTCCTGGTCCTTCCCCGTCTCCTCCTCTAGGCCTCTAGCCTCAGGGTATATATAGGTGTATGGGTTCCTTGGCCAGGAAACGAATGAATGCAGTCCCTTCCGCCGGGGGGAAAGTGAATGAGTGCATCAATGAATGGACACAGTCCATCCATGGAATTCAGGCCTAGGAAATTCACAAGAAACTGACCTAGGCATAGGAAATGGGGGTTCCACATTTAGTCCCAAGTGTAATGTGAAGGAGACACCAAGGCACAAGTGTCTCCTCAGCAGTGCAATAATGTTTTCAATGCTCTTTTTTTCTTTTGCAGAGAATGTTATGTGGACTACCATAGCATCATTTAATTCTTATTCTAGTCACATCTTAAGCAGTGTAGAAATCATCTTCTCCCTCTCTTTGGATTCCAGGACTGTATTGCTGCTTTTCTGTGAGATTGTCCGGTTTGGATAAGCTGTTGAGTGGCTTGTTATCTCTGATTAGGAATTTTGTAAATGGTTATACCATTGAAAATAGATTTATACTGGGAAGATACCTCTAAAACAAATTTATGCATAGTAAACCTTCCACCCATGAAGTTCCATGATAGTACTGCAGATGTTTCTGTTTTAAAAAGTTTTCTAGGAAATACATTTTTGGTAAGGAATAATTTAAATGAGAATATTGTATGCTATTATACTTTGGCCACTGGAATATTACCTTGACCTAAAAAACATCTTTTTCAAAATCTTAGCACTTTTTAATATTTGCCCTGGTGGGTCAGGGAGGAAGTTGTGTCAAGGAAGTGAGGAGAGAGGGATGTCCTAGGGTTCCTATTCTGTGATTACAGCGGGCTCCTTTTTTGGCAGACAGGTGTTAGCACAAAGCTTGATGAGAGAAGCCTGTTGAGCTTGAGGATGGGTCGTCCTTCTAATTTAATAACTCTTCTATCCTATTCATTTCCTCTGACTAAATTAAAAAAGTGCCTGGATTTTATTTATTTTTTTGATCTACATTTAAAAGTCCCAGATTTTTTTTTCTTTTCTTGTGAATATTCACATTGCCACATTCATATTTGCAGCTAAATTATATTTCTAACAGCAGTAGCTGTTGCTGTCAAATGTGAAATATACTGCATTCTAAAAAATCTTTGATGTTAAGATTCTGTATGGTATAATGTGAATTAAAGACCAATTTTCTTATTTCTCGAAGAATCTAATTTATTTATGATAAGAGACACTTGTATAAAAATCAGACCCCTTGTAACAGTTTCCACAGTTATTTAATTGAATTTACGTTGCTTAATATTAATAATTATTAAGCATAACCCTTTGAGTGTACTTTGCTTTGCACCAAGGTATACCTCTTGGGGAATTCTCTGATTTTTTTCATTAGTGTTGCCTGAGAAGTGTTCTGGGTTTTGTCCTAGTATTTGGAGTATTAATGTTGCCATAAGTGCAATTGCTTTTATTTTCTTTTTATATTTAATTAATTACTTTGTTTATTTTTGAGACAGAGTCTTCTTCTGTTGCCCCAGGTTAGAGTGCCACGGCAGCAGCCCAGCTCATAGCAACCTTAAACTCCTGGGCTCAAGTGATCTTCCTGCCTCATCCTCTTTAGTAGTTGGGACTCTAGGTGCCTGCCATGAAGCCTGACTGATTTTTCTGTTTTTAGTAGAGATGGGGTCTCCAACTTGCTCAGGTGGTCTTGAACTCCTAAGCTTCTAGCAATCCTCTTACCTCAGCCTCCCAGAGTGCTAAGAACACAGGTATTAGCCAGCCTGCCTGGCCTAAAGAATAGAGGTGACCATGGGATTGGTGGATGGACCACTCTAGAGGTCCGTAAATCCTCAGAAATTATGAAAGATTTTATGTTTGTGTACAATCTTTCCTGTATGCTACAGGGTCAAGTAGCTTTACATTCAGATCTCAAAGGGGCTTGAAAGGAGCTGAAGAATGTGTTGTGAAAATTAGCTCAGCTTAGTTTGGTGTTTTCCTTAAAAGTTCATAAAGTTCTTCAGAAAGTTCAGTTAGCTTAAATAGCTGACAATAATTAATACATTCATCCCCATTTAATATTCTTTTACAGTTTGTTTCCCAGAATACTGTTATAAATCTGTAGGAGCGTCTGCATCCAGAAAGTTTGAGAGATCTGACACATACCTTCTGGAGATTCATAATGCATGAAAATATATTAAAGGATCTGAGAAATGCTGTTACAAGTACCCTAAACTTAGATGGGAAAAGAATGCAGCTGTGTGAGGTAGCAATTCCCAGGGGCTCTTAACCAAATATGAATAGTATGTCACTAATATGATATTATGGATGTATGAAAGCAAATCCTCTGATATTGACATATAAGCCCTTTTAAAATATGCTTTTTTCTCTGTAAATTAGAATTTACTTTGTTACAGTAACAGGAGAGATTTGAAAAATGTATCACTTGAGAATATGCTTTGAAAGCAACCTAATAGGGCACTGGTTGAATAAATTATTGTATAGCCACATAGTGGGATACTGGAGCTATAAAAAAAGAATGAGGAGGCTTTCTTTGTACTGATATGGAGGGATCTCTAGGATAAATTGACTTAAAAGTAGCAAAGTGGTTGGGTTTGGTGGCTCATACTTGTAATCCTATCATTCCGGGAGGTCAAGGTAGGTAGATTGCCTGAGTTTAGGAGTTCAAGACTATCCTGAGGAAGAATGAGAGCTGGTCTCTAAAAATAGCCTGGCATTGTAATGGGCACCTGCAGGCCCAGATACTCAGGAGGCTGATTTAAGAGGATCGCTTCAGCCTAAGAGTTTGAGGTTGCTGTGAGCTATGCCTCGACAGCACTCTATCAAGGGCAACAAAGTGAGACTCTTGTCTCCACATAAATAAATGAATAAATAAATAATTAAGTAAACAAATAAATGGAAAAATAAGAATATAGGTTTATATTTACTAGTATTTGTACATACACACTGGGGAGATAAATAGGAAACTAATGAAAATGAACAAGAGTTGTAGCAAAAGTTTAATATATACTTTTTTGTATAGCTTTCATTTTTGACCCATGCAAATGTATTACCTAGTCAGTAGAATAGAAGATGATTTCTTTTAGTAATTGCTTTAAGTTGCAGACTAAAATATCAGGATTTCATGAGAGAGATAGGTATTGTTGATGTCTGATATATACAAAGTACTTAATTTTGCATATTATAAATATTAAAAATATAGTATTTTTATATTTCTGAAATACATTATGAAAAATTCTTATAATATATTTTTAATGTTTTATATTAATAATTCATAACATATTTTCATAAAATATTTCAAAAATATAAAAATATTATATCTTTAATATTTATAATATGCCACATAAATATAAAAGTTGTTAATACACGCCTATCAGTAAAATCACACACTAAATGCCTAATTATATATTGAGTGCACAGATCCTTGAAACATTTTTAGTTAGTATGTTACTGATGTCCTCTCCACCCTCTTGCTTTCCAGAGAGGTGTAAAGGGAAGGCAGCCTGTGAGAAGACACAGGAGAGCTGTTGCTACAAATGAAGCGCCTTAGGTATTAGGGAAGTAACTGCTTGATATACTGTTTTTTTTGTTGTTGTTTGTTTGTTTGTTTTTTGAAGTAGGGTCTCACTCTGTTGCCTGAGCTAGAATGTACTGGTGTCATCACAGTTCACTGCAGCCTCACACTCCTTGTTTCAAGTAATCCTCCTGCTCAGCCTTTCATATACCTGAGACTACAGGCTTGCACCACCACACTTAGCTAGTTTTTTTTGTTTTCCCTATTTTTTTTAGAGATGAGATATTGTTATGTTGCTCAGGCTGCTCTCAAACTCTTGTTGTCAAGTGATGCTCCTGCCTTGGCCTCCCCAAATGCTGAGTTACAGGCCCGAGTCACCATACCCAGCCAGTTATACACATTTTTAAACCTACAGTTTTCCTTTGTGATCTTTGTACTGACGTTCACTTGAAGATCTTATTAGTTAAGAAAAATTATCCAGATTAGTTATGTTTGTGAAAATTATATAGCACGATATCAAGGGGCACCATTCACATCCTCGTTCCTTGAGTTCCCTATGAATGGTTGTGCAGTATAGCACAGCCCTGCTGTGGAAAGACAGCACTGTAACTATAGAGTCTTCATGCTGTTGCACCTATCCCTGGTGCAATGTCTGTCACTTCATTAAAAAAATAGTAAGACTAAAGGAAATTATTTCCATTTAGACACTTTGGAAACCAACAGTTGGGAATAGGTAGATGATCGTTTTTTCATTTCTTGAAAGTATTTTTATATCTGTATTTGTGTGTAAAACCTCAGTGTTATCCTGAGACTTTACGGCCCCTCGGATGTAATAATGAAATACCACTGAAGGTTCTGCCACACTCTTCCTCTAATCCTAGCACTGGGCAAGAGGAGGAATGTCCTGTTTCTCACACTGATGCAAATCCTGATTTAGGATTTATGGTTTTGTCCTTTGCTGTGTTGAAAGTTAGCGAAGAACTGCTAATTAACTTTTTAGAGTAATCTGCTTTTAGCCATGCATTTTATTGTGTATCTTATTTAATCACTTATCATCCCTATGTTTTACATGTGAAACTGATGAGCAGAGAGAGTTTTCTAAAAATTTCCAGGCCACGTGGTTACTGAGAGCTTAAGCTGAGATTTTAACCCACCTTTTTTTGCCATCTACTGTTTGTCCCTTCGTCTCGTTAGTCTGGAGTAATGAAAGATTCCTATTTGTTCATACCATTTAATATTACTCATATTTGATAATTTTAGTTGTGTGACTATTTGAAAGTTCTGTTTGCTTCAGATAATTCTGAGTTAAATATGTTTTTCTCTGTATTTCAAAGCTATCATTACTGTAACTTCTGTGAATTAATTTGCTAATATTATAGAAATTAAATATCTTATTTTGCCTGTCTTCCTTCATATTCCCTCAAGGCTGGGGGTAGAATCTTCCTGAGTCATTGATAAACTTTTTTTTTTTTTTTTGAGACAGAGTCTCACTTTGTCACCTTCCGTAGAGTGCCATGGCTTACAGCTCACAGCCACCTCAGACTCTTGGGCTCAAGTGATTCTCTTGCCTCAGCCTCCCGAGTAGCTGGGACTACAGGAGCCCGCCACAACACCTGGCTATTTTTATTTTTATTTTGTTTATTTTTGAGACAGACCCTCAAGCTGTTGCCGTGGGTAGAGTGCTCACAGCAACCTCCAACTCCTGGGGTCAGGCGAGTCTCCTGCCTCCGCCTCCAAAGTAGCTGGGACTACAGGCGCCTGACACAACGCCTGGCTATTTTTTGGTTGCAGCCATCGTTGTTTGGTGGCCCGGGCTGGATTTGAACCCACCAGCGCAGGTGTACATGGCTGGCGCCCTTAGCTGCTTAAGCCACAGGAGCCGAGACACCTGGCTATTTTTAGAGACAAGGTCTTGCTCTTACTCAGGCTGGTCTCAGACCCATGAGTTTAGGCAATTCACCCACCTCGGCCTCCCAGAGTGCTAGTATTACAGTCATGAGCCACCTTGCCTGGCATCATTGATAAATTCTTGATTAGGTTTAATTTAGGGTTTAATAGGTAGAAAACATTCAGTAAATATTTGCTCAGTGAATGAAAGGATGGTATTATGAATTTATAAGATTTGAAGTTGAATGTACTTCTGTTGTTTAATCAGTCAAGCGATAAATTATGTACCTTTATGTATAGTGTTAACCAATAGAAAATAATTTTATTTATTTATTTTTGACAGAGTCTCACTCTGCTGCTCTGGCTAGAGTGCCTTGGCTTCATTCAGCCTAGCTGATGGCAACCTCACACTCCTTGTTTCAAATGATCTCCTGTCTCAGCCTTCCATGTAATTGGGACTATAGGTGCTTGCCACAACACCCAGCTAATTTTTCTGTTTTTAGTAGAGATGAGGTCTCACTCTTCTCAGGCTGGTCTTGAACTCCGGAGCACAAGAGGATGCTCCTCCACTGCAGCATCCCAGAGTGCAAGGCTTACAGGCATGAGCCTCCTTGCTGGATAAGAGAATGTTTTTGCTTTGGTTCCATTGAGCAGGAATATAGAGAAAATACAATAAATGCAACTTGAATTGATTTTAAAGTAAGATATATATTTTTTAATCTAGTATAAAATTTTAGGGAAATAAATATTTGGTAAATTAAAATGAACAACTTATGAAAATTTGTTTTATTTGAAATATATTTAAATTGATGGAAAACAGTGGGTATTATACATATTAATTCTCATTGTAATTTTTGCTTCATGAAAAGCAGTGACTTCTAATGTACATGATTATTAAACTACCAATGACAAGAAAAGGGATTTCAAATCCCACATGTCAACCCTTATATATATTGGCTTGAAATCATGCTGTTTTATTGTTTCAAATTATTACTTACATAATACAAATTTTTCTCTTCATCTGCTATTAATTTTGTGATTTTAAGGTTTGTGGACCCTTTTCTTTTGCTTCCCTAATTTACCAACCCATGCGTAAGTGTTTGTACAGGTGCTATAACTAGCCAATGCACTGACTCAGTAGAGTGTTTTCAGTAATATTTTGTACGTATTTTTGTTTTGCTCATAATTATTCCCAAATGATATTATTTATAACATGTCCAGGAGAAACTTCCTTCTCTATTTTTGCACATGCTGTTAGTAATATCCTCAGGATAAGGTTCCGTTATGAGTCTGTCTGTATCTGGGCAAGTTGGTGTCCCTTTTGTTAGGCATAAGGGATTCATTTAGACTAAATTTGGCCTTCACTTGGCCTTTCGTTATATTTTATTGCGCTGTTTTGTACAGTAATAGGAAATTTGGTAAATAGCCACAGCTCAAACCCTCATTTTCAAAACATGGTATAATGCAGAGGTGGCTTAACTTAGATGTAAAAAGTACATGTTTGGGTTTCAGATACACTTGGGTTCTTTATCCCTCATCTGCCATCAGGTAGCCTTGGGCTGCTAACATCTTCCTGTGAAATTGTAATTCCTGTATTAAACTTATCTCATGGGGCTTTTTTATGATCAGGGAAAAGAATATATTGTGCGTAAAATGTTAAATATGCCCCTTGGAGGTTTGCTATTAATAAGCAACCTGTTTTTATGGAATATCCTACATAATCGAATTCTAAAAGAGTATACATATTGAGGAAATAGAAAATGAAACTCTTTCTATGGGTAGGGGTTAAATATTAGTTTATTGTCTTAAGCATCATTTACTTTTTTTTTTATAGACCAGATTTTGCTCTGTCACCCTGGCTACAGTGCAGTAGCATCGTAATAGCTCACTGTAACCTTAAACTCCTGGGCTCACGTGCTCCTTTTACGTTTTTAGGAACTACAGATGTGCACCAACATGTCTGGCTAATTTTTCTATTTTTTGTAGTGATGAAGTCTCATTTTTGCTCGGGGTGGTCTCGAACTCTTGACCTCAAGTAATCCTCCTGCCTGGGCCTTCCAGAGTGCAACTAAGATTAAAGGCATGAGCCAATGTGCCTGGGCTAAGAATCACATTTTAAACAATATATTTCAACAAAATGTTTAAAAGCTTAAAGCATATTATAATTATTTTCCTTTAATCATTTTTACAAAGTGTTTAAAGTATAAGGTGTCTCTTTTTTGGAAATAGAGTATTGGTCATTAACTGGCTTTAGATTGTTGTTTTTTAAAATCTTACTCATTGTAACTGTTTTATCATTGAATTTCTTATCTGGTATAGATTTCTTATGTGGTATAGGTAACAAATGAAATCACGTAGTTACTGAATGGGGATGGTGGAGGAGTCCTCTGTTACCTCACCAGCATACCCTCTAAGGTGGTTGTCTCCAACCTTTTTGGCACCAGGGACTGGTTTCAAGGAAGACAGTTTTTACATGGATGGAGGGGGCAGAGGTGGCAGGGGTGGAGCTTAGGCAGTAATACCATGGATGAGAGTGGCTGTAACTGCAGATGTAACTGCTTTGCTCAGTCACCTGCCTTTCACTTCCTGCTGTGTGCAGCCACAGTTCCTAAGTTTCATGGAAGATAGTTTTTCTATAGATTTATTGGCGAGGAGGTGTGGTGTGGGTGGGTGGGGGTACTGAGCTCTGTGGGCTGGATCTGCCCTGGCTTCTAATATCCACAGCCCAGGGGTTGTGGTGGGATCTCAGCTGTAAGAAACAAATTTTATGCCCTAAGACTGCCTTCTTATTCCAGCTTGTTATAGATAGCTGAGGTTATTAGATAGCGTAATTCTGTTTTAATGAAATCTTACTGTATCTTCTTGATACACTCACTGTTAGAGGTTTTTGAAACTTAATGTGCAGGGTATTTCAAGGCAGGAGAGCTTAGTGCTTGCCAGAATGGGCATAAGATAGTGCTTAGTTATTCTGCCGAGGCATGATAATAAATTATCCTTTTAAAAAAGTTTATAATTTCCTCTTAAATTTACCTTTTATGTATTTATTTTTGAAATCTGAATTAAGAATTACCATGTATTTTGCTAAAGTGATAGTCTGCATACACATCCTCTGTATGATCATATATACATGCGTATATTTGAATTATTCAGATTATTGGATCATTAGACAATTTAGGGATATTTAGGAATTTTCAAATTAACTATGTAGTATTGCATTTTATTGGGGTAAAATACTCAGGCTGCTTTGTAAAATTGTATTTTACAAAAGTGTAATTTCTAAAGTAATTGTATTAAGAATTTTTAGGTAATTTACCTTGTTTTAAAGAGATCATATACATACTGACTTCATTAAGTTGACTCCATTTTTGGAGACAGTGTTTTCTTATCTTCATTTTTAAGCTATTTCAAATCTTTTTAAAAAACAATTTTGATGGAAGTAAGATATAAATAAATATTTTATTGATTTAGAAGTCAAAATAGTATTTTAACATAGTGATCCCATAGCAAAGTATAGGCCAACAAGAATTTGAATTCATATTGGAGATGTGATGGTGAGAGATGGGAGGTAGGGTTGTAAAGGGAGGGGGAGAAAGGAATTTTAGATTAAATTTCATCATTTCAGATCACAGCTGAAAAATGTGAATTACATGTTTTATATCATTCAGTTTTTACATGTTGACTTGTTTTGCTGTCATTTGTTAATTGCGATGACTTAACAGTGCATACCTTTAAAGGGTTAAGACTGTACACAGTAACTTAAGAAAATGCAGTGAAAGCTATGTCAACCAGTTTGATGAACATATTTCAAACTGTATATAAAACTAGCACTTCATTGTACCCCATGATTGCATTTATGTGCACAACCATGATTTAATAAAAAAAAAAAAATAGAGGGTTAAGAAATGGCTATTGACAGATTAGCCACAAAAGATTTGCTTAAGCCAGTGGTTCCTTTGTTACAGTTGTGAACTTCAAAAAGGGGCAGTTTGAGACTGTAATTTGACAGCAGTGAATTATTTCATTTGATAGGTGGATTGCTGCTTCTCCTCACATCTACAATAAATATAAATATCTAATAAGAGGAGTCAGTCTTGTTCACTGAGAAAATTTTTATAGAAAGGCAAAGTGATAACATTTTCAGCTTTTTTCCAAAAAGTTGCTTCAAGTGGATGCCACGTAAATTTGTAATACACGAGCACTGGTAGACAAATTTTTGTGGGGCCTGTTGGGTGGGGTGTTTTAATGTCTTGAATTACTCTACTGTCATAGCTTTTGCTTTAGATTGTCATCTGACCTAAATTAACTTGACCCATGGTTTATAGAATGCAGACCTAGGATGTTTAATCAGAATTTCTCATCCGTGGCCTGGAGTGGTGGCTCATGCCTGTAATCCTAGCACTCAGGGAGGCTAAGGCCAGAGGATCCCTTGAGCTCAGGAGTTGGAGACAAGTTTGAGCAGGAGCAAGACCCCTTCTCTACTAAAAATAGAAAAATTAGCTAGATCTTATGGTGGGCATATGTAGTTCCATGTACTTGGGAGGCTGAGGCAGGAGGATTGCTTGAGCCCAGGAGTTTGAGGTTACTGTGAGGTAAATTGATACCAGGGCACTCTAGTCTGGGGAAGCAGAGTGACTCTTTTTAAACAGAGTCTCACTTTGTTGATAGTGAATTAAAGCTTTAAATTTGCCCTTTTTTACCTTGTTCTTGATTGTTCCAAGTAGCTATTGGGCTAAAAACCTGACTAGCCTCTGTCTGTTCAGCTTTTTAAAAGTAGGCGGGGCGTAGTGGCTCACATGTTCTTATTATTGGGCGGGGTGCAGTGGCTCACATGTTCTGGGAGGCTGAGGTGGGTGAATTGTCTGAGCTCAGGGATTTGAGACCAGCCTAAGCAAGAGTGAGACCCCTGTCTCTAAAAATAGCTAGGCAGTATGGCAGGTGCCTGTAGTCTAAGCTATTTGGGAGGTTGAGGCAAGAGAATCGCTTGAGCCCAAGAATTTGAGGTTCCTGTGAGCTATGATGCCATGATAATCTACCGAGGGCAACAAAGTGAGACTCCTGTCTCAAAAAAACCCCAGAATCCACCCCCCCCAAAAACCCAGTAGTTACTGTTAAATAAAATTCATGAAGGATGCACTCCAAATATTCACTTTAGCAATCTCTCCCTCACTGCAGGTTGATTTCTTTTCCAAACTGCATACTGTGACTTACTACAAGTAGTGATTTGCAAAAATAATTTAGTGAGTTATGACAAGCATTAGGCAAGAAAGGAACATAATAGAAAATGAAAGAATACATTACAGATAAATGGTAAGGACTCATTGTTTTGTGAAACTTTGTTTTATACATTTATACAGGACATGTAAACAGATGGTTGTACTGGGTTGTGATATAGGTTATTTTGTTTTAGGGGTTTGCTATTTAAAAATAAGTTGGAAGCTATTGCTATAGATTAACATTTGATTATATTTTGGGAATAATACTTGTTTTTTCATTAAAATTTTAACATTCAGTAAGTATTTAGATTGAAATACTTATTTCACTTATAAATTAATGCTACATGAAAAGGTTTTTATATTGGAGAATTTAATTCATATTTCATTAACCTTAATAAATTGAGATGTAATGAGAAGAAAGAACTGCTGACAGATTATCCTCTGTTCCATTTCAAACTCATCAACTGCTTACCCTTTTAGGCTTGTGGGCAAAAAAATTTTAATATCTATAATTAGCAAGACTTTGCTTAATCAGTTTGTCTCAAATATCTGAAATATAATCTTTTTTTTTGAGATGGAATTTCATTCTGTCACCCTGAGTAGAGTGCAGTGACATCACAGCTCATAGCAACCTTATACTCCTGGGCTCAAGAGATCCTCTTGCTTCAGCCTCCTGAGTGGTTGGAACTATAGGCGCCTGCCACAACCCCCAGCTAATTTTTCTCTTTTTAGTGGAGATGGGGTCTCGCCCTTGCTCAGGTTGGTCTGGAACTCCTGAGCTCAAGGAGTCTACCTGCCTTGGCCTCCCAGAGTGCTGGGATTATAGGTGCGAGCCACTGAGCCTGGCCTGTTTTCATATTTTTAATGGGATATTCATTTAGAAAGGACTTAATGGCAAACTCTATACAGAAAAATCTTACCTTTAATGTTATAGCAATTGAACTAGTACTCTATGAGTGTATCTTAGCTGCTTTGAGATTTTATTAGAAGCAGGATAAGACACGTGAAATGCTTAATTAGACTGAACTTTAATTATTTGTTTTATGTGTGTGCAAATACATGGTTAAAAGTAGGCTTAAAAGAAGACAAGTATTATTTATTTTATAGGATAATCCTTAGAGCCTTAAGTTTTAGTGGAGAATGACCTGAAAAACATTCTTTTTGGGGCAGTAGTTTTTTGATGGAGAAAGGAATGAATCTGATTCTGTTTGATAAACTGTAATTTTAAAATTATGTATCTGAAAGTGAAAAAGCAGAACATGTTTCTATATGATTGTAGTTTTTTTCTTTTTGTGTATCTTAATGGAAGAAAATTTAATATTAGGTACTCCTTTGGATATTGAAAGAGATCAGAAGTTGATATTGAGTGTCTCTTAGAGGTGGAACATAGGGATAAATAGATTATTTTATTGTATTTTAGTTTTCAAAGTTTTTATAAATAGCATACATTATTTTTGTAATGAAAGATTGTACAATGATGTTTTCTAAAGGAATTAAATTATTTTGCAGAGATTGGACAAAATGGTTAGTTTTTTCTAAGTGTATCAACTGGATCCTCATCTTAACACCTCAGCAGTAGCTTTAATGTGGATCTGTGTGTTTGTTTATAACTGTAAAGAGGTTGAGTGAAAAATATAAAATTGAAGTTCAGGCTCTTGAAGAGTTTAATTGTTTTTAAGTATTGTTATCTTACCAGAAGTATTCTAAATTATGGCATTCTAGAAATGTGTCCTTTTAAGAGGTTTTCCAGCTTAATTCGTATATTAGAACTTTTGATGACTATTAGAAAAGTTTTCAGTGGAACCCTTATAGGACTTTATATATCTTTCTGTTTTACATTTTATCTTTCTTCCTTGTTCACAGTCTAGATCATGTATTAAAAATGTTGACACCTGACTAGCCTTGGTGGCTTATGCCTGTAGTCCTGGCCCTTTGGGAGGCTGAACTGGGAGGATCACCTGAGGTCAGGAGTTTGAGACTAGCTTGAGCAACATAGTGAGATGCCAACACTACAGAAAATAGAAGGATTTAACCAGGCATGCTGGCATGTGCCTGTAGTTCCAGCTACTTGGGAGGTTGAAGCATTCTGCCAGTACACTCTAGCTTGGATGACAGAACAAGACCCTGTCTTTAAAAAGAAAAAGTTGTTACTTGACTCAAAGTCTTTCCCCAGGTTTCTCAGACTATCACCTGTCATCATCTTAGGTTATTTGAGAGTACTTGTGGGTCACCCACCTACCATTCCATCCTTTTAGTTCATTTCAGTTTCTCATTTACTGGGATTCATTCTATACTATCATGGTCATATCTCCTGGAGCACCTGTATATCTGAATTCTTAAATTTAGATGGTCAAGTCTTCAGCACACCCTCCTTTACCCATCTAACCTCAACTCTTTTACTCCCTTAATTCTTATTCCTGGAACTTTGAGGATATCCAGTCTGTTCCTGTTATTATTTTTTATTTTTTGTCCACTGCCTCACTTCCTTCTCTAGCCAAGTCCTTATCGTTAACCTCTCTTTCGTTGGTTGAGGACAGTCATCGTTGTGTCTGTCTGTGTTAAATATCTTAGTGAATCCCCAATCCTTGGTAATTCTTTTTTTGTTGGTCTACTCAAAACCACTGGATAAATTAGGTCACTACAGCCTCATTGATGAGAGCATAAATTCACATTTCCATCTGGTTCCTTAACAGAAACATGGAAATAGTCCTATACCTTTCTGATTTTCTCCTGTTCTTCTCAGTGGGCCTGTTAAATGTTTGCTTCTTTCTTCAGATTGTATCCCTTCACTGCTCATTCTGGCAGATATTATGCTTGCTTCAGAGTTGGTAGAAGCTATCAGAAGGGAGCTCCATTGTTGTCCTGCTATTTCTGTGTGGGTAGCTCAACTCAAACTTAACATGCCTTTTTTTTTTTTTTCTAGAGACAGAGCCTCTTTTGTTGCCCTCGTTAGAGTGCTGTAATGTCACAGCTCACAGCAACCTCCTGTTCTTGGGCTTAGGCGATTCTCTTGCCTCAGCCTCCCAAGTAGCTGAGGTGGGACTACAGGCGCCCACCACAACACCTGGCTATTTTTTGTTGCTTGGCTGGGGCTGGGTTTGAACCTGCCACCCTCAGTATATGGGGCTGGTGCCCTACTCACTGAGCCACAGGCACCGTTCAAGCTTAACATGTCTTAAACGGAATTTATTCAATCTTACTTCTGAATTTCTTACTTCATTGAATAGAAGTACTGTCCATTTGGTTGCTCCATCGTTGAAATGAATTATTCTTGACTTTTCTCTCTTTATTCAAATGCCAAATCCAGTAGATGCAGTATCCTGTCTCTCCAATTGGATTATTTCTCTCTTTAGTTCCTTCAACCATCATAGTTCAGGCCTCTATCTTCATTTTCTTGGAATAATGCAGTAACTTACTAGTTGGATTCCAGCTCCCACACATGATTTTCTACAGTGTTTCTTTGAAGAGGGATCTTTGTACAACACAGATAATCCCATCTTCAAAGCCCATTGCTTTCAAGTTGAAGCCCTGAAAAGTCTCTTTCTTTTTTCCCTCTCCATCTTTTTCTGTTGTTGCTGCTCTTCTCACCTGTTAATACATTTCAGATATACGCAGTTGCTTATACTTACTTGAACACACTAGACTCGTTTTTCATCTCTGGGTCTTGGCACATTATAGCCCCACTTCTAGCACAGTGCTTGGAACATTATAGGCAGTTGATAGATAAATGTCTGTTGGATGATTGAGTGAATAAGGTAACAAATGGGGGTGTCTTGTACCAGAAGGATAGCTAAAAACGTTTCTGAAATATACATATGAGCATCCAAATGCTTCAGGTAGTGATAAATTACACTTAATCTTTTATTCGAAGGGTTAGTTGACAATGTTTGGGCAACATGGATATTTAGAGTAATGAACGTTATATTTTTAGTAAGATGCAAATTTGAACGAAAGGATTAGAAATCCATTTACATTGAAGAAACTTGTGATATAAAAGTTGATGCAAAATCTCCTTAGATTCAGGTTCAAGTGATTTCACAGTGGCACTCTTGATTGGTTACTCTGTCTTCTCCCAGAATTCCTGAGGAGGTGAGTTGAATGAATATGAACCATTACAACTGAAAGGGCAAGAGACAGTATGTGTCCTATCTGTGATAAGACCAATGTGTTCTTTTTTCTTTCCAGATAAAGTTTTTCAAATTAAAGCAAATAAAAGCTGTATGTGGCTTACTTTAGACATTTTTTATTTTTAAGACAGAGTATCATTCTTTTTCCCTCGGTAGAGTGCTGTGGCATCATAGCTCACAGCAACCTCAAACTCTTAGGCTCAAGTGATTCTCTTGCCTCAGCCTCCTCAATAGTTTGGACTATAGGTATCTGCCATAACACCCTGCGTTGAGCCGCAGGTGCCACCCATGTATTTTGTTTTTATCATCACATACAGGTATCACCAAGAATTTGTTTACACACAGAATTAATATAATCCCGTGTAAAGAAAATTACGTATTCAAGGAGCCTTGAAGGCCGGCACCTTACTCACTGAGCCACAGGCACCGCCCTGTAAATACTTTTATTATCCGCATTCTACAGGTGAGGAAACTGAGATGCAGCGATTAAGTGATCTATCATTAGTGAGTGGAAGATCCCAGATTTGAATTCAGGCTATCTACCTCTAGAACCTATACTATGTATTCTTTGTTATTAATTTTTTTATATCAGTTAGGTTTTAAGACGCAGTTGCTGTGTTGCACAGGCTAGAGTATAGTAGCTGTAAACAGGCTACATCTTAGCAGACTGCAGCCTTGAACTGATGGCTTCTAGCCATCTTCCCACCTCATGAGTAGCTGTGACTACAGGTGTGCACCACTACATCTGGCTTCAAACCTGTGATTTTATGTTTAGCCAAAATAAATTGATTGACAAATTATATTATGTATGTATGTTTTTCAGCTTCTAGTCTATTTTTATGTTAATATAATTTGTGGAGACACTTTTCTGGATTACCCGCTGTTTCTCAAATATAAATAGTGTATATTATCTTATTCTCTTAATAAAAATTTCTGCAATGTTGCATAATTTAAACTTGATTTTGCTTTTTAAATTCTACTTTATTTTTTAGTAGAAATAGCTCTCAATTTTAAGGTTGCTATGTATTTGCCAGTTCAGATAACCATTCCTGCATTCACTTTACATCTTCTGAAGACTTTATGAAACTCCCCATTAATGGTTGTTTTCTGTCTTACTCTTTGTCCTTGTCTTTTTATCCTTTTTAGAGTTAACCTTACTAGCATCTTAGTGAATGGTGGGAGGGAGAAAAGATAAATCTAGATCTACATCTTTAATCTGTCGTGGTTAACTTGATGATCTCCAGAGCAGTTTTTCTTTACTTCCTTTACCTTCTGTAAGCATGAAATGAATTGTTGTTATAAGGAGGCTTCTCTATTTTTATTCACATAAAAATGTATCTCTTATTAGAGGACAAATATGAAAAATATTGGGAATATGTTTAGGATTCTCTCAACTGGAGAGAATGCTAAATAAAATGTGACCACAGTGTATGTTTAAATTGAATTAGTTTAATAAAAGTAGATGAAGTTTTAGATCACATTCTGTGACCATGAGGATAATTGCCCTATGGAGTAATTGTGATTCCAATATAGGCGATTTGAAAATAAATACAATCATGAATCCTTAAAAAAACTGGTATCAGAGAATAAATGGCAACAGCCCATTTGTTGTAATTTGAAAGACTTACCAATATACCTGCATAACAATTAAATGTGTCAATATTTTAATCCAAATTTAAAAATTCTTACTGTTACAGAGTTTTCACTTTTTACCTCGGTATGTAAAAACATCTAGGAAAATGTGTGAGTGTTCCAGGTAGTTCTAGGCAGGCTTCTTTGCTTGTCTGGAGTTAGAAATTTATTTAAACTTACTATATTTAGAAATACTTTTTCAAGTTTATAGAGTTCGTTCTAGAATCCAGGAAACTCAATAAAAGCTTAGAAAGAGGAAAAATAAACATGGCCTCAGAACAGTCATTTCTGATCTTCATTTTTCTCATTCATGTCCAGTACGTGCTAATTTCGCAGATTCTCTTGAAGACACTCCTGTATCTGCATCTGCTTCAGTTTCCTCTAGTTTCTTTCTATCACGCTAATGCAGAGTCTCTAGTCTGGGTCCCTGTATGTAAATTAGGACTATGAATTTTAATTAAGCATGTTAACCATGAACTGGTGGAATGCATACAGGGGCATTGCTAGTGTATTTACTTGGTTTGGATGATTTAATGTTGAAGTGCTCTCATTTTGACAGCTGCTTTGAAATAGGAACTTTTAGAGGAGTAAGGCCTAAAGACTTATTTTGTAATGTTTTAAATATGTACATGTATAAAAAGATTTCCAGCCAACCTTTATTAATCTAAATGTGTTTTATTAAAACTGTAATAGGAATATTTTGCAGAGTAAAATTGTCCTATGACATCACTAAGATACCTATTCACTGACAAGTAGCCTTCAGTAGAACTCTTCAGTGCAAGCTCAAGGTGCGTTTCTGCCTTTATAAAGGAAAGAAGGTTGAGTTTGTTTGCCTTTATGCATGACTTTGAGGAAGAACCTGGAAGATTGACTTGACTTTTATGACTTTGAGGAAGAACCTGGAAGAATTCTTTTTCATCATAAGCTCTTAAAAGTACTTAGACAACATTAGTTATTTTTAAAGCTGCAGTTTTCTTTCCTTTTTTTTTTTGAGACAGAAACTCACTTTGTACCGCTGGTAGAGTGCTCTGGTGTCGTAGCTCACAACAATCTCACTCAGACTCTGTGCTCAAGCGATTCTCTTGTCTCAGCCTCCGAATAACTGGGACTACAGGTGCCCACCACAACCACCGGCTGTTTTTAGAGATGGTGTCTCCCTATATCTCAGGCTGGTCTAAAACTCTAGAGCTCAGGCATTCCACCTGCCTGGGCCTCCCAGGGTGCTGGGATTATAGGCGTGAGCCACCACACCCGACTTTAAAGCTGCATTCTTCAATGAGTGTATGTGTGGTGGTGGTGTCGGGGTGGTTTTTGCCCTTCAGGGGACATTTTTAGAAGTGTCTGGAGACTTGTTTATCATAGCTGAGGGAGGGAAATGTATGCTACTGCAATCTAGTGAGAAGAGATCAGATTTGCTACTGAACATCCTGCAAAGCATAGGACAGGTCCCAACAACAAAGTGTCCAGTCAAAAATGTCCAGTCTGAGGTTGAGAAACCTTAGTCTGAAGGATCAGAATCAAGGATCACAGTGTAAAAATTTCAAAAGTTTCAAAATAGGGAAGACTTAAGTTTTTGGAATTTGAAATCTCTCATTGGTTTCAAATGCCCTAGAGGAAGTAAGAGAAAACATTTTTATGCTGAAACTCTGAGTTTAAATATATCTGAGTTTACCATATCAAATCATATTTTAGCTTTTTTTAAAAAAAATGTATTTATTTATTTATTGCAGACAGTCTTACTTTGTTGCCCTTGGTAGAGTGCTGTGGTGTCACAGCTCACAGCAACCTTAAATTCTTGGGCTCAAGTGATCCCCTTGCCTCAGCCTCCCAAGTACCTGGGACTATAGGCATCTGCCACAATGCTTGGCTATTTTTAGAGACAGAGTCTCACTTTTGCTCAGGCTGGTTTCAAACCCGTGAGCTCAGGCAATCCACTTGCCTCAGCCATATTAACTTTGATAATTATATATTTAGATTAATTCCAATTATAGTTTAATTTTTACCAGTCAGTTTTTAAGAATTCCTTAGATAACATTTTCTAGATGACTGTAACCCAACATGAGACCTACATCTTTGTAATTAAAATTTATGAATATATAACTAAATTGGTGTTTTCCCAATGCAAATATAAATTGAATTACGTCTTCTTTGTTCCTAGCATTTAAGTGTGTAACATTGTTAAGACAAAAAGAGGCAAGGTGGCTCACACCTGTAGTCCCAGCACTTTGGGAGACTGAGCTTTGTGGATCGTTTGAGACCAGGAATTGGAGACTAGCCTGGGCAACATAGGGAGACCATGTTTTTAAAATATATTTAAAAAAAAAGAAGAAGAAGAAAAGAAAAAATAGAGATGTGCTTTGCTAAGTACATTTGTTGGAATTTGCCAGAGTATTTATTTCTGGCAAGTTTTTGATAACACACAGAATTTTTATACTACTTGTACTGTATTTTGTTTGTGAGTTAGGTGGTTCAGTTATTTTATTCTCACCCAATTATAGATAACCCTCAACATTTTATTAAAAACTAAATTCTTAAGGTGCTATGGGAATTTAAAACAACTTTTAAAAAATGTTTATAAATCTACTTCACTGTAACTCATTGGTTATTTAGTATTACATATAGGGTGGCCATAAAGTTCATGTGCAATTTAATATAGTTATAAAGTGTCCATGTGAATATGGAGCTAGCTAAATTTGGTTAAGATATAAATGAAATATTTAATTAATAGTATTTTTGCCTTCTTAATATTTATGTTTTTTTGAATGAAATTAAATGTACAGGTTTCTTAAAATAACTTCTAGAGAAGTTTATTCAAACTGAGTTTTTTTTGCCTGGAGCAGGCATTTTAGAATAAGTACAGCTTGAGAAAAATTTGGTGTTTCTAATCATAACCACTAGATGGTGATCTTATACATTGGCGAAGCCTAAATTTTAGTGGCTGTGAAAACTGAAGTGGTTGCCCAAATTAAGCAGTGTTAACTGAGCAGTGATATTTAGCCTTGTGAAAGGTGTGGACTGGCTGTGCTCCTAACTGAAACATAGGTTTTAAAATTAGACAGATTACCATTTGGTTTACAGGTTTTTTTTCCTTCCTCTTTTCTTGGCTGTTTGCCTCAAACTTATCTGCGGAAATAAAATATTGTAAACTCTCCATGTTTGTTATAATATTGATGATAATTTACTGTGATTTATTCCCTTCTTATGGGAATAATTGGCTTTAAAGTATTTCAAAGTAATTAAGAAAACACTTTTGTGATTGAGTAACTTATATATTACTTCTGATTCCCTAAGTGAGGCATATGAGCAAATAAAATTATATGTAGTTTAATTTAGGGGAAGGTATGTGGCCTAGTGGGATAAGCCCAGTCTTTGCAGTCAGATAGGTCTGGATTTGAATAATGATCTGCTGTGTCACCTTAAGGAGTTTTTGTGAGAATAACAAATAATGTTTATAAGTGGCCCAAAGTGCATTGTCCCTAAGGTTGCAGGACATTATTTTAAAATCTGTGCTCTCTAAGCTTAAGCTGTGGGGCCCTAGCAAAATTATTTAATTTTTCTGAGTCTCATTTTCTTTTTTCATGTATTTGGAAGAACCTTTTTTTTTTTTTTTGCAGTTTGGCCGGGGCCCAGGTTCAAACCCGCCACCCTCGGTATATGGGGCCGGGGCCCTACTCGCTGAGCCACAGGCACTGCCCCTTCTTTCATGTATTTGGGAGAGTAGTATCTGCTTCTAAGAATTATTTGTTGTAAGAATATATGAAAAGTACACAAGCAGTTTTAATAAACAGTATTTGTTATTCTTATCCTTTGACACCATAAATGCTAGTAATAACCACAGTGTATGCTATGTGCAAAAAGAAATAAAACTAACTTCTTTATTTATTTGTTTTTTATTTATTTGTTTTTTTTTTAGAGACAGAGTCTCGCTTCATCACCCTCGGTAGAGTGCTGTGGCGTCACAGCTCACAGCAACCTCCAACTCCTGGGCTTAAGCGATTCTCTTGCCTCAGCCTCCTGAGTAGCTGGGACTACAGGCACCTGCCACAATCCCTGCAGTTTGGCCAGGGCTAGGTTCCAGCCTGCCACCCTTGGTATATGGGGCTGGTGCCCTAGCCCTTGAGCCTCAGGCCCTGCCCTTTACCCTTCCTTTATTGAAGACCATCATTCTTCTCAAACTTTTATTTCTAGAGAGTTGGGAAATTATAAAGTAAACATTTTAAGTTAAAGAATTTAACATGTATCTTCTCATAATTAAAATTGTACACCTAATCCACCCTCTTCTTTTTCTTCAAATAAAGACAAACAAGTCTTTTGCTTTAGTCGCAGCATCTTTTACATTTTTAGCAGTTACATCCCCATTCTGTTTCCTGTATTGAATAAGTTACTTCCTATCTGTAAAGGAACTTAAATGGGTACTACATTTCATTCATAATCACTTGAATTCTTGAACAGTTCTCCATCTAGCTTGAATTTCTGGATCTCATCCCCCCCTTTAGCTGGTTGAAATTCATAATTAGAGAGTTCTAAGTGTTTTTTTTTCCCCTGAATTTGATTAAAAAATTATATGTGATTATATAATTTTGTAACTGTAAAGCTGAAAAACGTTAGTGCCTTTTCACTGTGCCTGTCAATTCAGTTTTAGAAAATGAGAATGCGTTTAGGAAAATTTGGAACCATCTTCTGTAGGGGTGACCTTGTAAAATGCTTATTCAAAAATGTTATTTGTTATCAAAGTTTTATCAAGTTAAAATAAGAATTGATTGTACTTTTGAATAATTGACTAAAATATCACTAATATTTCACCTTTAATAACTTGCTGATTATTTTCGTTATCAAAGATTATTTTGAATTAATAGATCTGTCATATCTAGAGAAACATGATCTTCATTGAAACAAGCCCCACCCCACACACATATCCTTCTCTACTTTGTCTATGTTCATATAAACATTCTCACAAATAAGTGTTATCCATTTTAAAACTTGATCATATTAAACATACAACTATATTGATTGAAACATATGACTAAATGTGATCATATTAAGCATATAACTACAACTTGCCTTTTTTCTGAATATTGACGTCTTATTGGGTAAGAATTGATAGTTCTTTCTCATTGCTTACAATATCTTTATAATATATGTATTTCATGATAATTAGCTGTATTCTCCTGTTTGTGTTCAGTTATTTATTTCTGCCAGTTTGAGCAGTAAATAGTCTTTTTTTTTTTTTTTCCCTTTTCTTTTCGAGACAGAGTCCTACCACTTTGCTCTCGGTAGTGTGCCGTGGTGTCACAGCCCACAGCAACCTCAGAGTCCTGGGCTCAAGCGATTCTCCTGCCTAAGCCTCGCAAGCAGCTGGGACCACAGTTGCCTGCCACAAGGCCCAGCTATTTTTTGTTGCAATTGTCATTGCTGTTCAGCTGGCCCAGGCCGGGCTCAAACTTGCCAACCTCGGTGCATGCGGCTGGCGCTGCAACCACTATGCTACAGGCACCGAGCCTAAATATTATTGACTTTATATTTTGCTGTTTTAATTTCTGTAGAGTAGATGCCCAGAAATGATATTGCTGCCTCAAAGATATTGATATGCTGAAAAAAATTACAAATGTATTCCTGTCAGGTGACCATCCAAAAAATTTCAACAGTTTATATTCCCAGTAGAAAGTGTGAGACTGTGTGTCTCCCTACTATTACTAGCTTTAGATGTGAATTAAATTATTTGTTTGCTAACCAAGTAAGTCTTAAATGCCATGTGCTGAGCCACTATTGAGTTTCCATTTAGTTACTGGCCATTTGTATTTTCCGCTTAAGGGAATTACTTGGTTCATATTCTTTGTCCATTTTTCTATTCCTTTTCTTTCCTTTTAATAAATCAAGAAGTTCTTTGTATATTAGAAGTATTTAATACCATGTTTATTATGCTACATATATTTCCTCATGTTCTCTTTTGTCTCTTTGTTTATGGTGCTCTTTGCTTTAGAGAAATGTTTAATTTTCATATACAAAAAGAGCTGTATCAGGCTTTTTCTTTATGGTTTCTAATCTAAGTTTTTAAAATTTATGATATAGGCATAAGATAATATAAAATGCTATTATAAAAAATTATCTTAGAATTAATTTTTATCTGTAATTTGAGGTAATTTATATTTCATCAAGTTCGAGAGCCAAATGAGCCTCTTCATTTAATAAATAGATTACCTTCCTCTGCTATATGTTTAATCTACTTCTTGACTCTGTTTTAACTGTTTCTGTGTTGGTGCCATAGGGTTTTGCACACTGTAGTTTTGTCATGTAGTTGGTGTATTTGTTTGTTTAAGTGGCTCCTTACTTTTCTTTCTTTTTCTTCTCCTTGATTTTATTGGGAATTCTAGTTCAAAATCATTTGCCCCAGTTTTTTAAAAAAGGTAATTCTTTGGGATTCTGATTTATTTTACAATTTTTATGTTAAGTTTTAAACTTCATCATCATCATTATTTTGTATATTTGAAATCTGCCCACCTAGGACATTAGTCTGTCTATGCATTTAGTGTCCTTTAATAAAATTTTATAGTTTCTTTTAGATTAAATTTATTTCTTTTTTTTTCTTTCTTTTCTTTTTTTTTTTTTTTGAGACAGAGTCTCAAGATGTTGCCCTGGCTAGAGTGCCATGGCATCACAGCTCACAGCAACCTCAAACTCCTGGGCTCAAGTGATTCTCCTATCTCTGCCTCCCAAGTAGCTGGGACTGTAGTTGCCCACCACAATGCCTGGCTATTTTTTGATTGCAGCCGTCATTGTTGTTTGGCGGGCACAGGCTGGATTCGAACCCGCCAGCTCAGGTATATGTGGCTGGTGCCTTAACCGCCTGAGGCACAGGCGCCTAGCCAGATTAAATTTATTTCTATGTAGTTTATCCTTTTGCCCCTATAATATAGGGTTGCCCCCCCACTTCCATATCTATTTTATTACTGATTAGTTTTTAAAAAGGTATTGGCTTTTATTTATCTTGTAACTGGCTGCCTTAAAATGAATGTTTTTATTTGTATTAAATGTTTAAATTTGTCATATTCTAGATATATGGTTATATCATTTGCAAATAAGAATAATTTGGTTTTTGTTCTATTTTCTTTATTATATTAGCTCTAGCATACAAACTGACAGATTATCCCACAGAGTGGACTTTTACAGCTCCTGTGAGAAGTGGAATCTTTATTATTTTGTACTTTATTATGTTTGCTGTTATCTGATCAATGATTTTATCAGTTTTAGTCAGGCTCATTTTATTTTTTTTATACTTAATTCATGTTGAAAAGGTCTACTGAAGGTCATGCAGGAATAATAAAAGACATGAGCAACAGCACTAGGTTATTAAAGACCATAGTGCAGCACCTCAGAGAAGATACCCATCCAAAATAGACATCAAGTAAAAGAAAATGGTTTTTGAACATGAAAAAAATCAGTTACCTACATAGTCATTGGGAAGCAGATTTATCAAGGCCTTTCTATATGAAAATAAAGAAGGAAATTATTATTTGATCATCACACAGACAAATGTTTGAAAGAATCTCTTGAGCAATAGGTACTTGGGAACATAGTTTTTGATGGTCCAGTCATAATTCTTGGCTCTGAACTCGATTGTATAGGATTTAAGAAATCCTACTTCAAGTGCTTTATAACATAGTTTAAAATTTTTAGAGCTAATCAGACATTATAAATATTGAATAGACTGTAAGTACAATCAGTCTTGATAGGAAAATAAAAACATAACCAAAATTGAGACATGGAAGAGATCCTAAGTGAAATGGTGTGGGTGTGAGAGAGAAAAGTCTTAGTTTTCTTTTTTGTGGAATAGACAGATATGTCTAAAATAGGTTAGCCAAGACATAAAATACATTATTTAAAATTATAATGGCACCTCTAGTCACCAAAAATGATTAAAGAAAAGAAGCAATGTGGTAAAATCTGGCTTAGTGAAAATGTGAATAGTGGGAATGCTTATTTGGGCATCCTTCTTTGTATGACTTGAATTTTTCTAGTATTAAAATTAATTTTAAAACTACTTTAAAATATTGTCTAACAAAACAAGTTATATATAAAATAATTTGTGTAATATATGCTATCTTTTTAATGATTCTGTATATACTTCTGTTTGCTTAAAAACTTTGGAGAAAAGGTTGTAAATGGGGTGAAGTGACCAAGGGTCTCTTCTGTGTGTATTGGCTATTAAATAAAATTAACCTAAAAAGTGTTTTAGAGAGTCAAAAGAAAGCCTATTGATTAAAATTCCTGAGTTTGTGTTAATATATTTTAATTTTTTCAAAGAAAGTAGTAAACTAAAGCTTACTTTACCTTTCTATTTAACCTATAAAACTTGATTTTTTCCCCCAGTATTTTAATTTAGTTTTCTAGTGGGCAACTTATAACTTTTTAAAAAATATTGGTTTAGTAGTATAATGGCCATGATAGTGTGGTGATAGAAAAATGTATCTTTTTTATTTCAGTGAATAACATTTTATTTTGCAATTTGGGAAATTTGCAAGTTTGTAATATACTTAATTTCTTCTTTATTTTTTCCCTTGGGTCACATAACCTTTTCCTCCATGCTTCCACCCAAGTCCCTGTCTATGCTCATGGCTTTTATAATCCAGTGGGGAATGAGGGAATGGGAAAGACATGTGCCTGACCAGGTCAAGCTCTTAAACTGATAGGGAGGGCCAAGAGTTTCCACAGAAAGTAAATTTCAAGAGGTCACTGTAGAAATTGTTATTGAGCTTGACTGCAGATGTTCTTCATTCTGGCCTGTTCATTGACATGATCTTATATTTGATCAGATTTATTATGTATCATATATCATAGAGTGAGGATTTCAAAAATATTAATTATGTATAATTCATATTTATTATAACTGTTGATGTTATTGGGGTTTGTAATTCTTGCCGAAACTTAATAAACCTTAGACGCTTTAGTTACATTTAAAGTATGTGGCGTATTTGTTCCCTGGTTCCTACAATCTTTATATAGAGCTGTAAAAGATTAAAATAAAGCATTTTTTCTGATTTGACATATTAAATTTCTTATTTTGTTATTTATTTAATGCATGTCATTAGTGAGTTATATAGGATTAGTTGATAACGAGACTTTAGTTGAGGGATAAAGGTATTTCTATAGAAAATATCATTCAATTGCTCTGTTCAAATGAAAAATTTAATGGTACCAAGAAGCAACTCATATGTATCCAAAGAGCATATTTTTAATTTAGATTGTGTTCTATGTGAATTTGGTAAGCAACTGATTTTATTTATTCATGTTCAATTGGGATTTTGTTTTAAACCAACTGTATTTGGACTTTCTTCCCTCTTAATTTTCATTACACTGTTGCAGGGAAAAGCATAAACTGAGAAACACTGGGTTTAAATTCTAAACCCACTTTGGCTCAGTGCCCTGTAGCACAGTGGTTATGGCACCAGCCTGTGGGTTCGAACCCAGCCCGGGTCTGCTAAACAACAATGACAACTGCAATAAAAAATAGCCTGGCGTTATGGCTGGTGCCTGTAGACTCAGCTACTTGGGAGGCTGAGGCAAGAGAATCGCTTTAGCCTAAGACTTTGAGGTTGCTGTGAGCTTTGACGTCACAGCACTCTACCAAGGGTGACAAAGTAAGATTCTGTCTCAAAAAAAAAAAAAAAATTCTAAACCCACTTCTTACTAATTCCAGGACTCTGATAAGTTAATTAACCTCTCTGAGCTTTAGTCAAAGTTGAGAAGATTAAATGTGCTATGTATTATAATATATATGATGGGTTTTAGCATAGTTTTGGCACAAAGTAGATGCTTAATAAATATTTGTATCATTTTCTACAAACCCTAAATAACAAAATAATATTTTAAAGTACTCTGTCTTTCTACATACATTCAAATATTTATTGAAGAAAATATAAACAAATAAAAAGAATGTAACTCACCCTCAACTCTTCAGTGCTGTACTTTAAACCTACATTCTTTTATAGTAGTTTTCTAAATGCCATCTCAAATGACTGGGGTTCTTAAGATCCTTTTTGAAGATCTGCAGGGTCAAAGCTATTTCCATAATAACACAAAGACATTGTTTGCCCTTTCCACTATATTGAAATTTACCCTGATGGCACCAAAGCAGGAATGAGTAAAAAAAACTGCTGGCACCTTAGCACAAAACAGAGGAGAGGCATCACAAAGCACTAAAAGGCACTCTGAGTTTAAAAGACAGAATGAAACCAAACTTTCACTTAAGAGTGTCCTTAATGAAGCAGTAAAAGCTACTTTTTTTTTTAAATCTCAGTCTTTGGGGTGCACCTTGCTTTAATATACTGAATGACAAATAGCATCATAAAAACACTCCTGCTACACACCCGAATACAGAGGGGTTTGGAGAAGCAGCACTTGCTGGTTTGATTGCTTGGGTTGTGAACTCTATAGCTGCTTTTTTTCATGGAATACCATTTTTTTTTTTTTTTTTTGAGACAGAGCCTCAAGCTGTCACCCTGGATAGAGTGCTGTGGCATCACAGCTCACAGCAACCTCCAATTCCTGGGCCCAAGCGAGTCTCTTGCCTCCGCCTCCCAAGTAGCTGGGACTACAGG
>CAUYRH010011910.1:0-31331 GCA_963574655.1 Perodicticus potto | reverse complement strand
GTCAATCTTATGCAAAATACTTTTAGTGAGGCAGCCCAAGAAAAAAACTTAACAGGAATTGCAAGTTTAAAAAACTCAGTTTTAAGCCTTTGTCGGAGGCATAACTTGCAAATATTCTTTCCCATTCTGAGGGTTGTCTTTTAGAGATATTTACTGTGTTCTTGGTGGTGCAGAAGCTTTTTAGTTTCATCAGATCCCAGTAGTGTATTTTTGATGTTGCTTCCATTGCTTTGGGGGTCCTCCTCATGAAGTATTCACCCACGCCAATGCATTCAAGAGTGTTCCCCGCACTTTCTTCTAGTATTTTTTATAGTTTCATGTCTTAAGTTTAAATCTTTAATCCATTGTGAGTCTATCTTCGTTAGTGGTGAAAGGTGTGGGTTCAATTTCAATCTTCTACAGGAAAGTATCTCTAGAATGGAAGAAAAAGTATCCAATGTATACATCCCTAATATGAGGCAAATTTATATCTTTATAGTGAAGGCTACAACCCATTTATTGCATGGGATGATGGGGAAAGGGGAGAGGGAGGGAAGGGGAGGGAAAGGGTGGGGAGAGAGAGGATAAAGGGCAAGATCACACCAGTGGTGTATATTTGAATGGTCAGGAGAAAACTTCTAAACACGGATCAAAAATGTTCTCACATAGTAATGAGAAAGTCTCTTGAATGTTATCGCAATCAGGTTGATGAAAATATCTCTGATTGTATATGAAGACTGCACACTGTACCCCATGATTGAATTATTGTAACAGCGATGATTCAATAAAAAAAAACAGTACAAAGGTCAAAATGATTTTTTCACATCTCCTGTTTTTCAAGTGTCTTAAATAGTCAGTATGAAGGAATAGCACATTTTAACCCCTTCACTCGTCAGTCTAGAATCTCAGACAGCTGCAGAGAACTGTAGAAAAGAGTATGCTTAGGTTTGGGCTGCAGGCCAGAATCATGATTAAAACATTGGAAGACAAGTACGTTTAGGGGAAAGGAAAGCATTAAACCACATATGTTGTTTTTGTCTTTATTCTTTCTCTTTATCCTGGGATTATTTCATGTCTTCAATTATGCCTTACAGGGATTTGGTTATTTAATTCTCAGTAGGTTTTTTCATTTTGCAATTTAAAGAAAAACCCTTTTAAATGTGAGTCAAACATTAATTGTATCGAGTAGATGTCTCTGAGCTCTACCGTGAACGGCTCCCGGTGCGGTCATCTCAGAGAAACATTCTCCTTCCCTTACAGACTGTCCACATGAAGCATCAATGGGCACAGCAGAGCTCACGCGGATCAGTGGTATCTCTAGTTGTAAAGTTTTGGAGGATAGGCATCCAGGCTGTTCAGTTAGGTTTTTGAAGTGACTGCTAGGATGGATCACTGCTTATTAAGCCCACAGTGATATGAAAAAGGCATGTATTGGTTTTACCTTGGTGATTTCATGTTCACAGCGTAAGCAAAATGCATATGTCCCATCAGGCAGCTGGACGGTATTCATCATATGTGAACTTTTCTGATGTCGGTAAGTTTTTAGTATGTAGTATGGACTGTCATGTCACTCTACTTTATGACAGTTTATGTTTCTCTTCTTATTGAGTCTAGTTTATTCAAAGTTTCTCTCATATTAAAGAATGAACTCATTTACCTTGCCTCTTCCACCTATCTGGATTATAAAGTATCTTGGAAGTAATAAAAAAGATGTAAGTATGATTCTAAGATCAATTGTTTTAGTGCCAGAACTTTACAGTTAGTCCAAATTCATTTCGTTTACAGTAGTATCTCAAGAGGATGTTCATGAGTCATCCCTAGGTTAGCAATGAAGTGGACAAAGCAAATCCCCAGTGATCTCCTTCCATCTCTACCTCTGCGCCAATTCCTAATCTCCCCTAACGTTTTCTAATGCCAACTAAAAAAAGACCCATAGGGTTTCATAAAGGGAAAGGATAATTTCTTTTCTGAATTTTTGAATCAAGGCTGATGCCATCAACAGCTCCATTTGAACTGTTTTGTTACCCAGAGTATTCACTATGGTATTCCCCGGTAAGGTCTCAGCTTTTTCACATCATGACGCTTCTGGTCAAAATTCAAGTTTTATACTATACCTTATTCCTCTGTTGGTATTTCATATAGATGTGTCAAGGATATTTATAATTATGTCAATAATTAGGGATCATCCCTGCTACTGTTGCTCCACTACTTTCGGACATCAATGATGGCTTAATTTAAACAGTTTATTAATGTATTTATTTTGACCAATGGAACTGTCAAAACCTGAGAAATAAATTTTTATTTAGAGTAGAAGCCATATTTCTCATTATTATAGTCTTTGATAAGCTAGGGGGCTTTTGGTAAGAAATTAATTATTAAACATTAGTTATTAAACATGATAAAAGATGAACTGCTGAGAGTGGCAACATAGAAAGGGTTTTATTATCCTGTTTAGTATACTGCCACTCAATTTGTTGTAAGTGAAATTCATTTGAAGAATTAGAGGATTTCAGCTGTCATGTCCTAATAGAAGCAGAAGAAAAAAGGATTAACTAACACCTGATTTCTTCAAAAAATTTACTGTCTTTTAATATATGGTTGTTTGTGTAGATTATGTCACATATTCCACAGACTCAGAAATTATTTTCCTTTTCAAATTTGAGTAATGCCAAAACGTGTTCCAGTGAAAAGCAAAACATTTAATAGATTGCTGGTTGAAAACCGATTTTTACTGCATTCCAGAAACCTTGTAGCCACCAGTCTAAATATTCTTTGCCTACAATATTTCACTTCCCAGTGGAATCCCAGGACAGCTGCATTATCATCCCTGTTTTACAGAAATGCAAACTCACACATGGTAAGAGGCAGGGCCAGATCTAATGTGTATATTTTTCCTAGAATAGCGTGATCATTAATAGCATGAGCAACAGAATTGGTGATGCATAACTTAGTTATAACAATTTTGGTTTTAGATATAATAGAAGAAAAAAATATTACTGAACATAAAATTGATCACATTTTAGGGTAATATTTCTCTCATGAGATCTTCCCTTATCTTTTCATCTGATCTATTCACTTTCTTTTAGGATATAAAAGTATAAGTTTATTTTATATTAGAAAGAAGGAAAAGAGTGAGAGGAAGAGAAGAGAAGGGGAGAACGTGGGGAGCAGGAAGTGAGAGAAGGAAAACTGTAGAGACAGAATGAGTGAGAAAACTGCATGGCATCCCAAAAAAGAAAGAAATGAAGCCAGTTATGTTCACTCTTTTAAAAAGTCTTTTGGCTTGTAGACCATAGCCCAGTGGTTATGGCGCCAGCCACATACACCTTGGCTGGTGGGTTCAAACTCAGCCCAGGCCTGCTAAACAACAATGACAACTGCAACAAAAAGTAGCTGGATGTTGTGGTGGGTGCCTATAGTCCCAGCTATTTGGGAAGCTGAGGCAAGAGAATAGCTTGAGGTTTCTGTGAGCTGTGACGACACAGCACTCTAGTGAGGGTGACATAGTGAGACTCTGTCTCAAAAAAAAAAAAAAACATGTCTTTCATATTCTCTGGCTCACCTCAGGGCTCATCTGTTCTTCCTGGTTTTCTACTTGAGATTTGTTCATGTTCATTTCCTTATCAATTTTTAGTTTAGATTTCCAAGAGAAGCAAGTTGATAGGCTCAGTTCATACTTTGGTATGATGTCAGAACTTAAGTTACTGGTCAGCTATTATCTCCTTGTCTTTGTGTCACATTTACTCTGATACAATCACATTGGGCTGGATATGAAGGATAGTGCTCCAAATATTAGTTCCTAATGGTTTCCCTTTGACAGGTAACCCTGGGATGATCGTGGTCACCTGGAGTTAAGTAATGGGCAAGGGCGGGGGGTGGGTGGATGGCAGATAAGGGGTGCACATTTTTCTAAGTGTTTATAATAAATTGAAAGGAGTCAGGGAATGTCATATTTAAAAATAAAAAACTGCATTCACAGAAAAATGAGCTACTCTAGGAATGACAAATAGCATGTGTTTTATTCAGTGCTCAACTTTTCTTTGGATACTGAGAGTTTGCAGTGCCACTCAGATAAGGCCAGTACAAAAAATTCTTTAAACGGAATCCTTGGTAATCCCTACAAATTCCCTGGGAGCTTCTCTGGGTGAGGATACTTGATGGTTACCTAAGCCTTCTTCCTTCTCTACAATATATTCTTAGTTGAATTTCTTTAAGAATTTGTACAAAAGAACACTTTAAAGTGTAACCACTGCATGTTTGCTGTCCTAGTACGAACCTGACTTTTGTATCAGAAGAGCTGAGATCTAGGAAAGTAACCAGTTTGTGAAAGGTCATCTAACCAGTTAGAGCTATGAATTAAAACACCTGGATTTTCAGATCTATTCCTTTTGCTTAAACTACACTGCCCTACCCAAAGATAAATTTTATACTATTCTGAATAATATGAACAGAACTATTATTCATCATGTTTGAAATCAAGGTGAACTAATTGAATATTCTGTTTTCTGAAGAGATTTTACCTATTGACTCTGAATAGTTTATTTTTAATATTTAGAAAACAGCTACATTGTGATCAAAACTAAAACTTATTTGAACTCATTCTTTGATTCAGCTGCAACTAAAAATGACACCTTCCTGAATACCTTTGCTATGTTCTGAACATGTGTCTCCCCAAATTTATAAATTAAAACTTAATCCCCAATGTGGCATTATTAATAGCTAGGGTTTTATTTGTTGGAACTTCAATGGAGTTCAACTTCTTGCTCTGTTGATTCTGCTTCATTCTTCCACACCCACTGGTCCTCATCTAGACAGCACTGCAAGTACATTTCTATCAGAGTCTGCTTCCCAGAAAACCTACACTGAAGGTTTACCACTGTGTGTTATTTAGTATATATAATATTTTGCACGGAAAATATATTTCATTATCCTTGTGCTTGGACATAAAAATTAACTCATGTAATAAAATTTGTCATTTGTTTAAAAAAAATAGATGAGGTCTTTAGGATGTGATTAGGTTATGAGACTCCGCCTGTATGAATGAGATTAAGGTATTTATAAAGCAGGCTAGTGGGAGACCTTTTTGCCTTAGGTAGAAGGCAGCGTCTATGAGGAATAGGCCCTCACCAGACAGTGAATCTTCTGGTGCCTTGATCTTGATTTTCTAGCCTCAAGAACTGTGAGCAATAAATTTTTTTTTGTCTATATATTACCTAATTGAAGGTATTTTGTTACAAGAGCCCAAACCAACTAAGCAAAATTGGTACCAAGAAGTGGGGTACCCAGGCATGGTGTCCCATGCCTATAATCCTAACAATTTGGGAGGCTGAGGCAGATGGATTATTTGAGCTCAGGAGTTTGAGACCAGTCTGAACAAGAGTGAGAATCTGTCTCTACTAAAAATAGAAAAACTAGCCAGGCATTTGGTGGGCACCTGCAGTCACCTTCTTGTGAGACTGAGGCAAGAGAATTGTTTGAGCCAAAGAGCTGAATGTCATGAGCTATGATGCCATGGGACTTTACCTAGGGCAATAGAATAAGACTCCATCTCAAAAAAATAAATAAATGAATGAAAAAAAGAAGTGGAATGCTGGTTTTACAGTAAGAAATGCCTAAAAATATAGAAATGGCTATGGAATAGGGGCAATTGGTAGGGGCTGAAAGATCATGGAAGCCCATACTTGGAAAAGCCCACTGCACCATGAATGGTGCAGTAAAAGTGATTCTAGTGAGGGTTCCAAAGAACAGAGCTGTAGAGGAAGTCTTAATCTTTTTAGAGATTACTTAACTAGAATGTTAATAGGAATGTGGACAGTAAAGACTATTCTGATATGGCCTCAATAGGAAATGAGGCTCTTGTAATTGGAAACTGAAGAAAGGGCCGTCCTTGCTATAAAGCAACAAAGAATTGGAATGAATTATATTAGTGCTCTAGTGTTTTATGGAAGGAAGAACTTATGAATGATCAAATTGGATATTTGGCCAAAGAAAGTAAGTGTTTAGAGTATGGCATAACTTCTCTTAACTGCTTTTAGTAAAATATAAGATGAGGGAAACAAATTAAAGATAGAATTTGCCAAAAGGAGAACAGTTCTTAAAAGTTTGGAAAATTCAAATTCTTAGCCTGACCATGTTGTGAAGAAAGAGAAAGCTTATTCAGATTCTTGCAGTCTGGGAGGCCTGAGGTGGGGACCAAGCTCACAGGTTTGAGACCAGCCTGAGCCAGAATGAGACTTCATCTCTAAAAATAGCCAGGAGTTGTGGTTGGCATCTGTAGTCCCAGCTATTCAGGAGGCTGAGGCAAGAGAATTGCTTGAGCCCAAGAGTTTGAGGTTGCTGTGAGCCATGACGCCATACCACTCTATCAAGGGTGACAAATTGAGACTCTGTCTCAAAAAAAAAAAAAGTTTTGCTGTGCTACTCACATTTTAAAAAAATTATTTAAAATATTGTATTGCCCATGATTACCCTGTAAAGTGAAAAAAAAAGCAATATGCAGGATAGTTTATGTAAAATAATCTTATTTTTTACAAAAAGTATATGTAAGTATTCATAAAGAAATCCAAAAACATGTACCACATTATAAGCAAGTATTTCCTCGAGGTACAAAATTGGAAGGGCAAGAAAAGAAATATCACAACTTTTCTTATATTGTGTTATTTTTCTTTTGCTCCATGAAAGAATTATGGAAGGCTTTTACATTTTTATTTTCACATCTTTCAATTAAAAACAAATTAAAAGGAAAAGCTACTCAAAGTATATAATTCATTTTTCAACATTCATTTTATTAATTTAACTTTATGTTGCTCTCATACATTTTGTTGTTTTGTTGCTCTATCCTACAGTTCCAAGAATATCAGATGTTATGGATGTTTTAGGCTATTCAGATAGTTCAAATAGTGGAAGAATTTCTTTCACATAAGTCCCATTTATTTATAAGCTATGCTAAATAATATAATAACTACATAACATCTTCATTTCTGACAAGCTTCTGAAGGAATGGAAATGACTAAAAACACAATTAAATGGATAATAATTTAACCAGCAGGATGTGTCATTGAGCAATTGATTGTGTTCAACCAGAGCAGATAGATTCACGCTTTCTCTCTTAAAAGGAGACTAAAGAACCCTTGATTTTCTTTGAGAAGCAAATGGTTTATGGGTGTTTAAAGGTATTGTGTATATTATGTTCATTTAATGATGTTCGTAAGAATTTTCCTGTGTTTAAAAAGCAAGTTTAGTTATGAAGGTCACAACACAGACTTCTGTATTAAAAAAAAAAAAAGATATTTGAGAGACTATGTGTTGACAAGATCAGTGTACAATAATATAAAAGAAAGTGGAAACCCAGCAGAGTCAACTGATCATAGGGAGCATTTACCTGCTTTTCCCCCTGAGGCATCTGCTAACCTAAGCAAATTGGGTTTTGAGCTGAATTGCTCTGAAGGGCAGAGAGAGGAAAGTTAAACTCAGGCCCTGCTGTCTGGGGTTGGGGCCCCCCATGGGAAACAAAACTCATATTAAATAGGGACCACAAAAATACCAAAGGCTTAGAGTGAGAGGAAGTAATCCTGACCCTCATTCTTGGGAATGATGTGGAGGTGCAGGGAAAAATCTCTGTCTAGAACAAGGCAAAAACAGAAAGAAGACAACAAAACAAATAAAACATCTGAGTTGTGGCTGCAGGTTGAAAGTTATTATAAGATTTTGTCTTTTACTCTGAACAAATTGGGATCGGTCAAGCAGACAAGTAAATAGGATCTGAATTAAGTTTCAGAAGGGACTTGTGGACTGCTGTGTGGGAGACAGTCTCCAGGGAAGGGTGGCTCTAAGGGGAGTAATGAGTGCAGTTAAGTATCTAGAGTAGAAATCCAGACCACAATGACAACAGTGGAAGTGGGAAAAAGAGGTCACTTCTAGACAACTTTCACAGATATAACAGTTGGGCTTTCCTGATTGCACGGGTACAGAATGTGAGCAAAATACTATATTTTGCCATATATAATGCACTCATGAGTATAACATGCACCCACGTTTTTGGTCCAAGCTTTTGGGAGGAAAATCATTCACTTTAATTTTTAAATTCAAATTTTGATTTGTTTATATTTGGATATTTGTTTTTTGTTATAATGGAATTTTAGCATTTATTTTTTAGCATATTATGGTATAAAAAACTAAAAAATAATTACAAAACATAATAACAGATATAACATACAAGAAATTTTTGTGCTGGTAACAAATAGTACTATCCATGTATAATGCTCATTCTTATTTTTCCCTCAAAAATTTTGGCAAACAAGTACATTTTATACACAGAAAAATATGATAGTTGAAAATGCATACATCCTTAAATGCAGCAATTCTACTTAAAGGTGTAAACCTTAGATATAGTCTTACCTCCATGGACAAGGATACATGATTTGACATTATTTATTATTGTTCATTTCATTACTGTCACCCGGAGAATAAATAAAATGTGGTATCTTTAAATCATGTAAACCTATTCAGTAATTAAGGTGAAATATATCTATGTACATTAACATAGTTGACTTCAAAAATAGAGTGAAAAAATGAAGTTAATAGGTATAGTCTAACACCATTTATGTAAATAATAAAATACGATCTAATGTTATATATTAAATAAAAATGCATATATATTAGGAAACATATAAAAACTTGAATTGGAAGGATATACACAGCTTCCTAGATGTTACAGGTTTTGGGGGGAGTGAAGAAAAGTGAGAAAATAATCTTGGGCATAAGGACACTTGCACTAGACTGTTTTTCGGAGCTCAATGCACAATCACCAAAATGTGGAAACAGCCCAAATGCCCACAACCCAGGAATGGATTAACGAGCTGTGGTATATGTGCACTATGGAGTACTATTCAGCCACCAAAATTATGGAGACTATATATCTTTTGTATTAACCTGAATTGGAGTAGAACACATTATTCTTAGGAAAGCATCACAAAAATGGAGAAGCAAGAATCCTATGTACTTGATTCTGATCTGAGGGCAGTTAATCATCGTTCCAGGGCATTTCTATGTGGCAGGCTTTCTGACCCTGCTGCAGAACATCTTGGTATGCAGGAGTTAAACAACAGTCATCACGGTGGTTTAGCTTTAAGATGGCATCACCTTTGCCATGCAACAGTCTGTTTTTCTCTGTATGTACTTATATAAACACCATGTTATGGATAAATATAAGTTTAGAGAGAATAAATAAATTACTGAGCTATTCTCTGAGGTTCTGTTGTTCAGCTACTCAAACTTCCATAACTATAGAATATTTGTGGTCCTTCATGTGGAAGCCAGGTATAATTTGTTTGGTTGGTTCAAATTCTAGTTCACTGATGTATTATCTGGGTTACTGCAGAAATGTTAAATCCTCTAAGCCTCATGTTTCTTACTTATAAATGTATTGATTACACTAACTGCAGTGGAACTGCTGTAAGAATACTGTGAGAATCAAAGCAGTAATGCCTAGATGGAAAACAGTCTTTTGAGACTAGGGAACATTTGTTCAATTTCTGTTATGATATATTTTTAAAAATTATTATCCAACAAATATGAATATAATGGTTAATCTCTGGTTGACTAATTGAATCACAGTTAAAAGATGGGAACAAATTAGGAAACTTCCTGTAATCTATAATTTCATCATGAATACTTTTGTCATTATTTGTGATGAAGTGCACTTTAAAAATATTCCGTGTATTAAAAATAGAATTAATATCAACATGCTAGCCATGTTCTGGTATTAAGCATAAATTAAATTTCAGTTGTTATAACTGTCTTTTGTTGTTGACAATTGAGAGTTGATCATGACTGAATTTTTGTTCATGTGTTCAATTATTACGGATATTTCATTTAAAACTTCGTAATATTAGAATGTGAAAACTGATGATTAAGTTTTACATAACTAAATGTCACATTTTCTTTTCTCTCTTACTTCATCCTACTTGTCTGACTTCATCTTAAAACCTGACATTTGATAGAGTTACTTCATGAAAATGTATGGAAGTTGTTATCCAATGGTTCATATTTAGAAAACATTTTGGGTTTTTTGTTGTTGTTGTTTGTTTGTTTTTGTTTTTGTCTTTAGCTCATAGCAACCTTATACTCTTGGGCTTACGTGATTCTCTTGCCTCAGCCTCCCAAGTAGCTGGGACTACAGTAGCCTGCCACAACATTTGGCTATTTTTTGGCTGTAGTGGTCATTGTTGTTTGGCGGGCCTGGGCTAGATCCGAACCCGACAGCTCCAGAGTATGTAGCCAGTGGTGCCCTACTCACTGAGCTATGGCACTGAGCCATAAGAAGAAAACATTTTTAATACACATTATTCTAATATTTTATTGGATCAAAAGTTAATTGTGTTTTTCTGATGATCATCCTCACTGTGTATGGAAATGATTTTGTAAAGTATCATTTGTTATTGGTGTCCTTTATTAATGTGATAAAATATTAAATTCCAAATTGTCTTTCCACAACTACCTAAATCATCCAAGTTGTATTTGTACATTCTGTCTCTCTCTTTCTAATGCCTGCGCCTATCAATTAAGCACCCATATAATTAGGTCTCAATTTACTTTTCTAATTAATTCACTTCTCACAATTTTTTTAATGAGCTCTTCATGTAACTAGACTGCACATATGAAGCTGTCATCACAAGAAGGTAACAAATTTGGACAAACTGTAACCTCCACTCACCTTTATTCAAACATGTAAATAATCGGGGTAGTTTAACATAAGCATCATGTTTTGTAAAATAATCTTGGTTGGATTAAAAGTAAGCCATTCATTATTTCAAGCAACAGTGTGTTCTCTTGTGATTTTAATTTACTTTGCATTAAAAGCCTCACATAAAAGCAAGCAGGGTACCTCATGACCTGATTATGCAAGTCAAATCTTAATGCGCCTTGGAAGAAATGTTCTCACGAAAATACGATATGGAAGAATGAAAACACTTAAGCTAAGAGAACATTGGATATACGTTAACTTAACTGATCTCACATTAATCCTTTGGTGTCCAAGTCACTCACTACTATCTTTTGTTGAAAATAAAATTCCAGAGAACAAGTAAGAAAGACATATTTTATTTATAAAAAAGAATTTGATCAAAACTGATCGTCATAATTAAGAGGTAATATTAAAGAGAAAATATAGCACATTAGTTGGAAATATTGACTCTGATATCAAATAGACATGGATTCAAATCCTTTTGAATGTATCTTTTGTGTCCCTGTTTAATATAACTCTTGTATCCCTCTCTAATCCAATTCAAGATCCAACTCTAGTGCTTCTTTATCCATGATGACTTCACAAAGAATCCTATGGACCATCTTCTTCCCCCAACGAAGAACTTCTGCTCAACTCAGTTTTCTTTACTGTATTATCTAGATAAAATTTAAGTTTAGGCTTCTCAACTGGTTGATAAACAATCTGATGCAAATGGGGTGATATCCCCCACAATGATGTGGTATAGTAGCTGATGCAATGTTTGTATTCAATAAATATTTGATTTCCACTTTGATAGAAAAGGCTGTTTAGGTTTAAGATAGAAGATTAAGACCTTGGCCTCATAAGTTTAAGAGAAGCAGAACAAATGTTAGTTTTGAATCAAAAAGTTTCAATAATTATCATTATTATTATCATGACTGAATTATTGTACACAGCTATGACTCAATAAAAAATAATAAGAAAAAATCACAACCTAAAATGAACAAGTTTATAAATGATTCAAATATAAAGAAATGGAGGAAGGAGAAGATTCTAACTTAAGAGTTACTGTAATAATCAATATAGCATAAATGGTCATTTCATTAAAATCAAAGAATCCTCACCAAGTGTATTCAGTTTTAAGGCCTATTCTATTTCAACCCTGGATTAAAGATTTGTAAGTTATCTTTTCTCTTGTCTCCATGTGGAAAGATAAAAAGTTGGGCAAGTGCTATTTTCAGGCAGAGAAACATACATTTTTTAAAATGGACTAGCATTTCCAAATTATTTATACCTTACCTACTTGCATTGCTGGTGCACAGATGTCCAGATTTTACATTTGAATAATAAAGAAAACTGTGGACTCTCTGTAAAGTTGAAATTTTACTTTAGCAGTAGGAAACTGTGATAATTACTTCAAATGTATCTGCACATTTCTAATAACTTCACACACACGGATAGAATATTCTGTTTTCCCTCTGGTCACATAGACGTGTGCAGGCTGCTTGGTGACCCTTCCCCTTTCTCAGTCTACGACACCTACTCCCTTTATCCTCAGTAACACTTTTCAGTTTCCCTTTCCAATGCCACTCCATCAGATAAAACCTCATGCAGTTTCCTTTAAGCCTAGCCCATCTTCCCTTATGATAAACTCTTACAGACGATTGCTTCTGATTTGAAATTCTTATCTAATTGTTAAATATGGAGTCCTTTGTGTCATAATTTGATTTATTCCTCTTCTCCTCTGTTGGACTGGAAGCTATGGAGGTGATGATGAATCATGAATGCTTTTATTCACAGTGTCAGGTACATAGTAAGGTATGTGCCTTTATTAAATAATACATTGGAGCGATTTACTTTTTAACATAGAAATTCATTTTTAAAGTACTACAGGCTCTTCACTTCAATGTGGCATGAATGCCATAAAAGTTCCCAATTATTTAGGCATCAAATTATATATTTACGGAATTTTAAAATTTTGTCTAAGGAAATGATTTAGTAAATGTATTTGGTCTTTTCTTCACTTATACACCTCAGGTTATGTTATACTCTTTATAAAACATCTATTATAAATATATATATATATATGTATATATATATGTATATATACATACATATATATATATATATATATATATATATATATATATATATATATTACTTCTACTCAGTTCCTAAAACTGTCTACGATTTTGTCCAAGTTACCAACAGGATTTTCTCTCCCATTACTCTTTACGCTCTGCTTTTGTCAAGGACGGTCTCTTTAGGAGTCCAGGGCTTGTGGACACCCTCTCTGCTTTAGAAAGTCACTGGTAATGCTCTATCCTCCCAACATCACTTCTTCCTCCTTCAGCCAGAGTCTGCTTAACCTTACACATTCAACTTCTATCCTACCCCCCACAATTTCTATTGTACTTTTATGCTGTGCCACACAGTTCAACCCTTACTTATATAATGATTTGTATTGTTAATGGATATTCTGCATGTTCTATTTTGTATTTCTCAATTAAAACACAAGCTTGCAGAGTGCAAAAACACTTTTGTATCTGAAGGCAATTCTAAATGCAGCGTTGCTGGGATGCAAATAGCCCTGTGGGCCAAATGCTACGCAGTAACCAAGTTTTGGCTCCAAATTTCTTTGGGAAGCCTCCATCCTCCCTCAGAAACTGATCCACCCCTGTATGATGGACATTTCTTTCTATGTGTTGTCATATTTTTCTTCTTCTGTCTCCCCACTAGGAGGAGCGCTTGATGAGGTCAGGAATTGATTCTGTCTTTTATGATGATCATATCTTTAGAATTTAGAACAATGTCTAGTAAAGGATAGGAGCTCACTATGTGTTTGCAAAATGAAAAAATCAATCATCTTGACCTCCTTTAATTTGGGCAAACATCAGATTTTCTTACTTTATAAGAAGATTAAGAAAAGTTAGATCAGTTCTGGAAAAAAGTTACCTGCACATATTGTTGAAACATATGTAAAGCCAAGTAAAATTTTTTATTAGTATTTTGTTCTGTTCACAAAGTATAGTGTAGTGTTTAACGGCCTGAACTTTGTAATCAAACATGTCTGAGCTCTGCTTCTGCATGACCTTGAGGAAGCTGCATAGCCTTCATACGCCTCCGTGAGCTCATGAAAAGCGAGAATATGACTAACTACCTCACAGTGCTGTCGCAATAATCAAGTAGTGTAATGCATGTAAAACTCCTAGTAAATTAGCTGGCACAAAATGAGCCTTCAGTATATTTTAATCAATTATTTTTTATTAAGGCAATTTTAGAGGGGACAAGGCTAAATGTTATTTCTTTTACTTCACAGTTCTGCTCTAGATGAATATACACTAAAAACAAATATACCAAGCATATTCAGGCAAGTAGAATACCTTCTAGAATACTTTCTATTACATATCTATAAAAATCTGACCAGCTCCCGATACTCTTTCAAGGTTTAGCAAACTTTCTTTGCAAAAGGCCTGATAGTAAATGATTTTGGTTTTATGAGCTATGTTTTCTGTCACAACTATTTAGCTCTATCATAATAGCATGAAAGTAGCCACAGACAACACATAAACAACTAAACATGGCTGTGTCCTAGTAAAGCTTTTTTTATAAAAACAGACAGTAGCCAGATTTGCCAGACTTTGTATGATATGGATATACTTGTGTTACTGGATAATTCTACCACAGGTAATAATCTTATATCTGTATAATGTATTTATGCAACGACGCCAAAACTTCAATGGGATAGGGATGCATAAAAGGTAATCTTTAAGAAATATTAACGTATGCGGCTCGACGCCTGTGGCACAGTGGTAATGGTGCCAGCTACATACACCAAGGGTGGTGGGTTCGAACCCAGCCCGGGTCAGCTAAACAACTGCAACAAAAAGATAGCTGGGCATTGTGGAGGGCACCTGTAGTCCCAGCTACTTGGGAGACTGAAGCAAGAGAATTGCTTGAGCCCAGGGGTTTGAGGTTGCTGTGAGCTGTGACGGTGACAAGGTGAGACTCTGTCTCAAAAAAAAAAAAAAAAAAAAAAAAGGAAAAGAGATATTAACATATAATTCAACCTTTATGTGTATTTGAATACAGTACATGTAATTTCTAACCTAAGCTGTGAATTAGATATTTAACAATGACAAAGTTTATGTTCGTCAGTGGCTGAGAGTAAATCAAATGCGTTACCATTTTTCACCCTGTCATAGTACTTTGCAAATAGTAAAGGTTCAATTTATATATACTTAAGAAAAAACTAGGAAAAGCTTCACATGTAACTAGATGCAGTTTGTTCGTGTATCTTTAAAATCACTTAGAGACATTATCAAAGAATGCAAAGATTGTGGGCTTCCAATCCAAATAGGCCTATCTCCCTGTTCCAGATGTTCATCTGGCTAGCTATGTCCTGAGGTGAGTTCTATACTAGGGCAGAAATCATATGTTTCCTAAGGCAATTGTTGTTAACCAGGGAGCAATTTTACTCCCAGGGACAGTTGCAATGTCTAGAGAAATCCTGGATTGTCACAGCTTGGGAGAGACGGTGCTGTGAGTAGGGGACAGAGACGCTGTTTAGCATCCTACAGTGCATAGGACAGTCCTTCTCCCCAAGGAATTCTCCAGCCCAAGATTTCAATAGTGCCAGGTTTGAGAAACTCTTCTATAAAGGTTTTGGTAGGATTAAGTCACCTCACACAGGGCTGTAAAGGTTTTGCATATCGTGGAACTCAATATATCTTAACTGTTAGTAAGAAGACTGATTGCTTTTGACTGGAAGAAAGATAAACACTATATAATTTGAGTACAAACATACATAAAAATAAGTGAATTATCTATTTTTTATGCTGGAAGGTTGTCAATATACTTATTTAGATTAAATAATCTAAATTAATTATTAGATTAAATAATCTAAATTAATACATCATCATGTCCACATTGACATCCAGATTCCACCTGCTCTTCTGGAGCCTGGAAAGGGTTTGAATGATACTTGCCTATTCTGTTGTTGTGGTGGTAAATGTTGTGTCTTGACTGTAGTATCTGACTTATTTTAAATTCACATGGGAAATTTGAAAGTTTTATTTCCTATTTTGAAAATCAATGACTACTTAATCAATGCTGCTAAATAAATCAAACCCCAGTTCTTTCATAGTAGAAAAGAAAACGAGCTATAGAATTAAAAGTAACAGAATCATTACAGCAAGGAGAGAAGCATACTTACTGTTTGCAGCCTGAAAGTTTCCCTCTAATTGCTTCTTTCTTCAGGGAATTGAAGTGTGTTGAAAGGGATATAGGCTCGGCACCTGTAGCTCGAATGGCTAAGGTGCCAGCCACATACACCAAAGCTGGCAGGTTCGAATGCAGACTGGGCCTCCCAAACAATGACAACTACTACAACCAAAAAAAAAAAAAAAAAAAAAAAAAAAGCTGGGCATTGTGGCGGTGCCTGTAGTCCTAGCTACTTGGGAGGCTGTGGCAAGAGCATTGCTTAAGCCCAGCAGTTGGAGTTTGCTGTGAGCTGTGATGCGATGGCACCCTACCCCGGTGACAGCTTGAGGCTCTGTCTCAAAAAAAGAGAAAAAGAAAAAAAAAGGGGATATAAAAAAGTCAGCATTAGGGTGGGCATGGTGGCTCACACCTATAATCCTAGCAGAGGAGGCCTACCTGGGCAGATTGCCTGAGCTCACAGCTTCGAGACTAGCCTGAGCAAGAGCGAGACCCCGATTATGAAAATAGCTGGGCGTTGTGGAGGCACCTGTAGTACTAGCTATTTGGGAGGCTGAGGCAAAAGAATCACTGAAGCCCAAGAGTTTGAGGTTGCTGTGAGCTGTGACACCACAGCAGTCTACCAAGGGCAACAAAGTGAGACTTTGTTTCAAAAAAAAAAATCAGCATCTCAACAATGTTTCATATCATTAGGTTGAAAATATTTAAATAACAGAATGCTAAACTGATGACATGACCTGAGGTTGCACTGATTATTACTTTAGATCTCCAAATTTGACATTAAAACCTTTTCCCAAGAGAACCTGCTTCTTTTTTTTTTTTTTTTTTGCCACCTTCTTGGTGAAATTGAAGAAGGAGGCAGCCAAAGAGAAATGTAGAAATGTCTCTAAATTGGTACTTACCAAAAACAACAAGGCCAACGCACATACCCACACATTGAAGCACACTTATATTCTTACTTAAATTTGAATGTCAGTGATGATGTACTACTAGCAGTTAAAATCACAGGGATTGTGCCAGTCTCCCATTATGTCAGAAGATGCAAAGTATGTGAATATGCATCAGCTGGCACCAAATGGGTGAGGTGGCTAAGGGTAGGATGATGGAAGAAGTAAAGGAAATTGGACCATTACCATGGCATCTAAAATGGTAATGGAGCTCGCCACCTGTAGCACAGTGGTTACAGTGCCAGCCACAAACACCGAAGTTGGCAGGTTTGTAACTGGCCCGGGTCAGTTAAACAATGACAACTATACCAAAAAATAGCCAGGCATTGTGGTGGGAGCCTATAGTCCCAGCTATTTGGGAGGCTGAGATAAAAGAATTGCTTGAGCCCAAGAGTTTGAGGTTACTGTGAGCTGTGATGCCATGGCACACTACCAAGGGCAACATGGTGAGACTCTGTCTCAAAAAAATAAATAAATAAAATAAAAATAAAATGGTAATGGATAGTCACTTCTGGTTATTTTTGGTTATATGGGTACAATGTGTTCAGATCTTTCAAAAAAAATTTTTTAAAGAAAGACAGAAATCTGAGTTTTAGGTCTGACATAACTTTATCAATCAATGACACAGAGATAAACATGCCATTAAGAAGTAGTAAAATGGTACAACCACTTTAGAAAACAGGCAATTTCTACTGAAGTTAAACATACCACCAGATAATTGTACTCCTAGATATTTATCCCCTAGAGAAATAGAAACATATGTCTGTGAAAAAGATTTACATAAAAATATTCACAGCACATGTTTTTTCATAACAGCCCCAAATAGGAAACAACCCACCAGCACACTTTAAGCCATTGTCATGTCTCTTGCACTCTTCTTTGAATATGTTTTGGTTTATATGCTTCCCATTCAAAGTGAAAATTTTTCAATGTTGCACAGTATAGAGCACAGTGGAGTGGGTCTCTGTTTTATATTATTTTCCATATTTTTATAGATGCAGTTAAAGAAGATGCTAGGTATTTTGTTAATATGTTTTTCCATTAATTTATATTTAACATAGTTACTAAAGTGGCTCAAATACTTATATTTGCCTCTGATAATCTGTATTTTTGATTCTATCTTTGTACAAAACTATTTCTTATTTTGCTATGTTTTTACTCAGATAGCACAATACAATTCATTTTAATTTTGTTGAATTTGATTCATCTATTTCTTTAGATTGTTTAACTTTGTTGAAATACTTTCTGTTGTTGAGAGGAAGGAAGTTTTGCAGCCACAACATTGTAATTATCTATATGATAATGGACATATACTGTATATTAAGTGCATGTTAGTTACCCCATAAAATTCATGCAATTGGTAGATGATCTTATCCCAATTATAATTTTGGAGATGAGGAAAATGATGTTCATAATGGTAAATTCACCTCCTAAAGTTATAAGGTTAAGTGGTGGAGCCAGAACTCTAGTCCAACTCTACCAGTATTAAAATCTACATTCTTAACCACTATACATTTGCTTACATGAAATTTGAAAATTATTTCATGTGATCATGTCTTCCCTTGGGAAGTATAATAATGTATAAAAAGTTCAAGGTTCTAAAGCTCTAAGAAAGTTACTCTTGAGTGACATACACATATATCAGTGTGGCTTAAGTAAGATTCAAACAATTAAATTTACAAAAAGGAATTTCACTCCATTTTTAAAATCTGTTTGAAACAATATATTAAAGAATTGAATAAACATACTTGGACTTCAGCATAACACTTATGTCTATTATAGTTTCCAATCTTATTCTAGTTAACTCATGATTATACTAAGACTTTTCTTGCCTGCTTACATTGTCTCATTTCTGAAATCAGATTCTATCTAAAAACTGATATATACATTTAATGCAATAGCATTTTTAAGGGTGAAGTTGTACCATGACGTTTTATTGAGGCACCAGGGTAACCTCTTTGGGAGTGATAGGAAATTTCCCTTCCTCCAAAAGTTAGTTGAAAGATCAACCCACAATTAAGGTAGATTAATGAGAGGAAGTTTATTTACCTTGCATACAACGAGAATCATAGAGTGATTATGCACTTTCTGAGTGAAGTTTAGATACTTTTCTATCTGTTTTTTTGGAGGCGGGGGGAGATGAGTACAGGTAATTCTCTTAAGAGACAATAAATAATTACTAGGGGGGATAAATGGACGGGGGAAACGGATTAATTTATAAATGATTCTCTTTGCAAATTAAATAAATCAGAAAGAGGTATTATATTTAAAATGATTTGGGACAGGTCTGGTTGTATTCTTGATAGTATTTCCTATAACATATGGAGATTACAGGGAGAGAAAAGGAAGTCTATTGTTTTTTTTGTTTGTTTGTTTATGCAGGTAGAATGAAAGACCCTGCCAATGCTTTTTGTTCTTGAAAAGCCTTAAATTCAAAATATTCTTTATAGCAAGGACTCATTCTTTGGAGTGAAATTTCCTAAGCTCCACCACCTGTTTTAGAATCTTTTGAATGTTGAAGGTCATGCTCCAGTCTGTATTTATCAATATTTATCTCTTTTTTCCTTTTGAAAATGAGCACTTCTTTTTTCCTTCTCAATTTTCCTCTACTTGTCTTCTGGCCCTTTATTCCTTTTGATTAATTCAATACTAAGTTTTCAATATCATTGGTAAATTTTCTCACTTTGGAATATAGACATTGCAAGCCAGGCCAGGAAGTCATTTTGGCAGACTGGTCTTCCCTAACCACTACACCTGTAGGGTCAACCAACTCAAGTGTTTGTTATACTCTTGAGATGTTGTCCTTTTGGAGGGGAAATGTACCTTGTTAACATAAAGTGCTTGTGTGTTCTCTTCTTATAAATATAAAAGCCTTGAAAGATCTTTTCTTTGTCCTTGTAGCCTTAAAAACATTAGCTCTTTGATTTTCAACTTTCCTGACCTCAGTCTTAACTCAAAATGTCTCATTTGTCTTTATCCTGTGTTCAAATGCCTTAAAATGCTAAAGTTAACACAGATTTCCTTGTTTGATAATGTTTACAAAAAATAAAAGCTAGCATTTTGTAGTATTTGTAGATTAGAAATTCTAAGTACCTTATAAAACCTACCTAATCTAACCCTTCTAAAAATTGTGAACTATTAGCCCCACCTGACAAATGCAGAAACGGAGGTTTGGGAACGTTAATTTGTTTAGGTGACATGGCCCCAAAGAGGCATGTGACTTGCATTAGGAGTCTAAATCGAGACCCCTACACTCTTAGTTAACTTTCTTGCCCAAATCTCGCCTCTGTCAGTCTTGTATTCCCTTTCTTACCACATTGGTGGTTATCTTACACCACAGAACAATGCCTACTTTTCCTTTCAACTTTTAAAATTACTTCCGAAGACTTTAGAATCTTATCTTCCTTTTTTAACCAGGTCAGAGTTGGCCTAGGAACAATTCAATAGTTTTTATCATATTGGCATATAATAAATATTCTTATAGAAAAATTCATGTAAAATGTAAGATTTATAGCCACTTTCACCATTTCTCCACTAAACTGATCCAATTTATATACTTTGGCAGAACTCAGGCATATATCATGAAGAAATAGGATATAAGGTATGGTATGGTTCACATAATACTAAAAGGTGGTAGTAAGCAGGCGTGGCTTCCACAAGGAGTATCATGGAGGAACTGAACTTTTCATTCTTTGTAGTGGACATCAACAATTCCTACTAACATGCTTAACCCTCTTCCCTATGGCCAGAGGATTTTTCTGGATATAGGTTTGACAATATTTGACAACAGGCTTCCTTACATATTTGGGGGATTTTTTTTGACTATATAACTAAATTTTCTCCAAGGGAATAGAAATGAAGTAGCCTCCAATTCAGAGCTTTTTAAAAATCAGTTGAGTCTCTTGAAACTTCTCTTTTTCCTTCTAATGTTTGGATTAAAGCACAAGAATCTGGTGGGACGGCAGAGACAGGAGATAAAAGGAGAATCCTTGACTCAACATCGATGAGTGTTATGAGCAGACCGGGAATGCTCACCTTGTATATAGAACTATCAGTGATCAAGATATAAGTCTTCATTATGTTAAACTGCTGATATCGGGGGAGTGAGGGTGAGGAAGATGGTATGTAAGGACAGCGTAGCCTACTATGTCACATACTCTTTCAAACACTTGACAAAATATATCTACCACTTTCCATGGTTTTCTGACTGAAAAGTTGAGAAAAAAGTGTTTCCTAGGGGCTCTGGCAGAAAAAGACTTGTACAAAAAAAAAAAAAAGTAAAGAAAAAATTACCAGTTACATAACACAATAATTCTGTAGAAGAGACAGCCAATGCATACACAAATTGCCTGAGAGTTTCCCATAGCAGGAGACATGAAGCATGAAGATATGTTTTCAAAGAAATCAAAAAAGAAGTAAGAACAGCTTGAACAAAATTTAGTGAGTAAAGAATGAACATTGATCTGTTCATGGGAAATTGGGTTTGGTTGAAGCAGTTGACATAAAACAAAGGAGAATGGAACCTAGAAGAGGATCAAGGAAGGGAAGTTTAACTGGGTGAGATCTTGAAGCACACTGGATAACACATATGCTAGGCAGAATAATGAGTTTGTGCATGTTCTTATCCCTGGAACTTGTAAGTATGTTAGGTTACTAAGCAAAGGGAAATTGGGGTTGCTAATAAGTTGACCTCATGATGTCAAGCTAGAAGGACAATTTAGCATTATCTCACTGTGCCTCATGTAATCATGAAGGTTCTTAAAAGAGGAGGATGTAATTATGAAAAATCAGAGAGATGGTACTATGACAGGGCTTAGTCTGATAATGCTGCTCTGCAGACAGAGGAAGGGGCCACAGGACAAGGAAAGCAGGTGGCCTCTAGAAATGGGAAAAAGGAAGGAAATGGTTGTCCCCAGAACGTCTGGGAAGTAATGAAATCCTACCAATATCTTGATATTAGGCCAGTGAGATCCCACTCAGACTGTTGATTTTATATATAAAATAAAGTTGTACTGCTTTAAGACACTCTGTGATTATTCAACAAAGCAGCAATAGGACACTTCATGCTGAACCCAACCTTGGAGAATAGACGAGGATTCCAATTCAACTGGCCTCAGGAAGTTACAAGGGTTGATGTACAAAGAGCTCATTGGGTGGGGCCAGAAAAACAAAAATGGTGTAGGGCCTCTTTCTAAGAGATCAGAGCTTAAATAAGATGTTGGAAAGCAACTAATGAAGCAGACATAGGAAGCAGAGAGGAAGAAGAAGCTAGGCAGGCAGGGTAATCTTGGTTTGGGGCTCTGTGAGTGGGAAGATGCGATTAAGTGAGCTTAGATAGGGAGAGGAGAATAATTCCGGTTTGGGGACACTTTTCAAGATATTGGCACAAATATTGACTAAAAAACACCAAGATTTTTAGTTGCTGTTGATGCTTCTGAAGCATTTGTAAATCTTGATGCTTTCCCCCCCCACACGTTATTTTATGCACAATGCAGACAGAGCCTTGCCCTGGAAATGCAGGCCTATGTAAAAGTGACATCTTGTGTTGCTTTGATGCATTGCATTCGCAGTTCTCCCTGTCATGATTTCTCTGTGCTGGAAACCCTTGAGCTTTTCGTTCCTCCTACAAATGGCAAAGAAAGACTAAGGTCAAATCATTAACAACATGAAGGATATGACCTAGGGTATGAAAAGAGTTAAGCTGTTCTGTGTCTTATTAACAAATTGCGTGATAGTGACAGATACATCATTTCAAGTACAGAGTTTACATCTGCCCTTGTAATGATTTGTGAACCTGAGAGAGAGGAATTTGATTTTTAAAATTAGATTTAGTAGATATTATGAAAATGCCTTGGAATAAATATCCACTGATTTCAAGTGGCTAGTAACTAGCCTGTTTTCTAAAAGCTATTTCCAGGAAATGTTACCGTTCATCACTGATGAGGCTCTTGTGGTTCCAGGTGTGAGTGTATCATCCTATCTCATTCTATCAATTCACTTCCTGTTAAGTTTGAGCCTCAATGGAAATCATATCAAAACTTGCCAATTTGTTTTAGTTAGGGTACAAATAGCATACTTACATATCCTATTGTTTACATTTGAGTAAATAAAAAATAATGCAAAATTTTGGAAAAATATCTATGTATCAATAGACTTCATAACAAGTATATTTCTCATTTCCTTCTCCCTCACAGTTAAAAGGCTTTTATCAGAAACACCAGAGAGGGAAAAATCTTTCCAGCGAGGTTGGTAAGGATTTACATGGTATGATGAAATCCAGAATAATAGGGGCCAGAAAAGAATACATGGTTGAAAACAAAAAAGAAAACTAAATGAAAGAAACAGCATGGCATATGACCACCACAGAAGAGGAGAGAGAGAAAAGCCCAAAGCTGAAAGCTAAAAGAGAAAGGAAGGTCTGAAATTTCAAATAATAAAACTAAGGGACTGCAGGGAAGAAACAGTCTGGAGAGGAAAGAAAAAGGGCTTTAGATCAAAGATAGATGATACAGAGTCTTAAATGAAGAGAAAAAATGGGGGTCAAACGGGGAGAAAGCCATAGAAGCTAGAAGCCTACTGTTGGGGAATGTGATTACAGATCCCACCTTCAGAGGGATCGAGAGGGAAGGATATCTGGGAAGGACATAATTTCACTTGGTTAATTAAACCAGCAAATTGCAGCAGGTACAAACTCATCATTTGCTCACAGTATACATCCCCAGCAAAACTAAGTGGAATGCCAACTGTTGGATGTTAAAAACAACTGTAGTTTGTAGAATCAGGCATATAGGTTTGAAGTCTAGGTTCCACTTGCTTTTTGATTTTTACAGCTTCCCTAACTATTCATCTTGTTTCCTCATCTTGTAAAGTAAGGACAACTGTCCCTTCTTTGTAAAACTATTGTGAAGGAGAAGTGAAGACGGGAAACTTTCTTGTGGCTACTTGACAATTCAGGATAAATAATAAAACTTTAATTAATATTTGCTTGGGCAATTGGCAAGAAAGAACTAGCTTTTGTTCTTTCTTGCCTAAGTAAATAATAATAGCACATGGTATTAATTAAGGAAATGGAATTCTAAATTTGCCTTTCACATCACTTATGTGGAGGAAGGGAAGATAATTATCCCCCACCCCTTTTTGGTAAGAAGTAAACAACCGGCTCCACACCTGTGGCTCAACGGGCTAAGGTGCCAGTCACGTACACCTGAGCTGGTGGGTTCGAATCCAGCCAGGGCCAACCAAACCACAATGACGGCTGCAAACAAAAAATGGCCAGGCATTGTGGTGGGCGCCTGTAGTCCCAGCTACTTGGGAGGCAGAGGCAAGAGACTCGCTTGAGCCCAGGAGTTGGAGGTTGCTGTGAGCTGTGATGCCACAGCACTCTACCCAGGATGACAGCTTGAGGCTCTGTCTCAAAGAAAAAAAAAAAAAGGAAGTAAACAACCAAGGAAAACATAGGAGGAAGTTGGGGGCAAGTCTCTGGGAAAGAGGTAAAAGTTTTAACCTGGTCACCTGTTGTTCACTACTTTAGTATAAGGAAGTTGTAAAAGGAAGAATGTTATACCTTTGATTCTTGGACAGTGTAGGGGTTAGGGGCACTGATGTCTGTGCAGTCAAAAATTCATGTGTAACTTTTGATTCCACCAAAACTTAACTACTAAAAACCTACTATTGATTCAAAACTTTACCAATAACATGAACAGTTGAGTAACAGATATTTTGTAAGTTATATATAGTATGTCTTATATCCTTATAATAAAGGTAGAGAAAAGAAAATGTCATTAAAATCATAAAAACAGAGGGTGTATTTACTATTCACAAAGTGGGAATAGATTATCATAAAGTTCTTCATCATCCTCATACTGAGTAAGTTGAAGAGGAGGAAGACGAGGAAGGCTGGTGTTGGCCTCAGGTTGGCAAAGTGGAAGAAAATCCATAGATAAGCAGACGCAGGCAGTTCAAACCCGGTTAAGGGTCAACTGTACAACTTTCTTGCTTTGTTTCAAAGTTAACTCCACAAAATCAGGAATAATTTGCCTGGGAATCAAATCTGGGCTGTGGGCCACCTGCAACCTTATCCTCAGTGCTGGTTCAAACTGCAACATCTTAGATTCATACCCGGACTTCTGACAACATCTCTAGGAGTAAAGTATAACAATCTTTTTTTTTTTTTGGCAAATTTTATCACAAATAAAGGCAAGTCTGAAATACTCAAAAGTTCGGAATAATTTTAGCTAAGAGGTCTTAACAGCAACATCGTTTTTACGTGGGAATTACTGTCCATTTTAGCTTGATTAATACACCAAATATTTTCCAGTTAATGAAAGTCACCTTTGATTTCTTACAAACCTTGGCTTGAGCACTATTTCAAACTTTGGTTTGCAATTTTAGGTTTATCAAGTTGCATTCATTGACTTTGTAAAACATTGAATACTGTTGGAGAAGAAGATTTTAATGGTGATTCCATGGTATTTTTTTTTTTTTTTAAAGAAAGTGGTAGGGTTGGTGATTCTGCAGACAATGCACTCACCACTTCAGTCCTGGGTGAGAATAATTGTTTGAAGGAACCCTTATTTCCAGGAGCAACAAACTGTATTTGGGTTCTTGGCAAGTTTCCTTAACCTGTGCAATTATACACATTGGTGAAGGAGGATCTAGTTTAGCAGGGTCCAAATATCTGCTTGATGGAGCTTAATAAATTTTAATTTCTATTGGAAGTAATACTACTACTGTGGGGTAAAGGCCAACCTGGGTGGATCCACAGAGCACGTGGTAAAGCACGAAGGTGCATGCGTTGAGGGCAAGAATACTATACTGCAGAAAGGCACTTGATGGTAGAAGAATCAGGGTACGGGATTTGTGAAAACTTCACACAACAGACATTTAGAAATTAGAGAAGTGAGAAAATAAAATAGCATTTGTTTAATCAGCTTCAATTTTATGAGCTACTTTAGGATCAATTCAAACAAGTTAGTTAAATGGAAAGAACTGTACATCTACCACGCCTGAAAAATCTCCTACTTACTGCTTAAGCTTCTTACTTAATTGTCTCTAAACCTCTAGCACCTTCAATCACCACACCCAGCCCATACAGAAATGATCTTTTTTTTTTCTTCATCCCATCATGCTGCCCTGTAAACCCCTCTAAGTATAGCATCTGCTGTGTTATTCCACAACTGTGTATTTAAACGTCTGTTTGGTGACCTAGAGAACGGTAACCTTCTTGAAGACAACTGCTAGGTCTTCTTTATCTTTATACTCCCAACACTTAGCCCAAGGTCTGGGAAAAGATAGGAGATCAATACATATTTGTTTGATAACTAAAGTTATAGTAAGAAATTGAGTAAGTTTTTCTGTCTTTAAAGAGGACCATTTTAGTCAGAAGGTAAAGGCAAGCATACCAATTACTATTTGTAAAGTAGAGTAAGGTTAGAGTCATTAGAGATTTCATCTAATTAAGGGGATTTCAAAAGGCTTCACAGAAAAGATGGTGCTCAAGATAGACTTAAGGAATTAATAGGTTTTCAACAAATGAAGTGTGTTTGGAGGAAAGTAGCTATTTCATATAAATGAAATTGCATGAACAAAGAAAGAGGCAAAATCTCCAGGAATATTGAGTGAACAAGGTGAAAGCAATCCTAAATAGAATTCATTGTAAGAAACCGCAATTAGATTTTATCTTATATGCCACGTATGACAACTGGTAGAAACTGCCTGTGTTGAAGAGGCTTCCTCAGCCCATTCTGAGTTTAGCATGCAAGAATGTCATAATCAATAAAAAATAACAAACCAGGAGAGTGTCATCTCTGATTCAAGACCCTTAAAAGCTATTATCATCTCTGTATAAATGTGAGAATAGTAACATTTTCCTCACCATTTATTTTGGCAGGTACTGAGCAACCATGGGTGAAACTCCAAACTAGATGCTGAACATATATAATGGTAGCCAGGAAAGACAATGATGGCACTTAAAAAGATTAAACAAACTCACATGGGGAGTACAGTCATTAAACAAAAGTTTTTCCAAATAATTGTATAATTACAACTGTAATAGCAGCACAAAAAGTCAATGTCACAATTCTATATGATTGCAAGGAACCTGTCCTAAAGTGAGGGTCCAAAAAGAATTCCCTGGCAAAGTGATGGTTCTGCTGCCACTGGGAGGATCCTTCTCCCGAGGTGGGACATAGGAAAGTTATCTGTGGGTGTTTCAAGTTTTAGGGCATTGTATCTTCAGTCTCAATGTTTTAGACTAAAGCTAGGATCCTTACATTTCTTCTTTTGAACCTAGTGTCCTCACAATTATTGAAAACATCTTTGTTAAGTAGACAAAAGAGGAGCACATTTTCTTAAATTAGTTGTCCTTGCACTGTGGGCCCCTGGACCAGCAACATCAGCCTCTCCTGGGAAATTGTTAGAGATACAAATTCTCCGTACCCACACTGCATCCACTGAATCAGAAGCTCTGGAGGTGGAGCTTGGCAAACTGTTTTGCAAGCTCTTCTGATGATTTTGATGCCACTGAGGTTGACAACCGCTGCTCTGAACTAAAATGCACACTTTGGAACAGAAGGGAGTTTCCCATTTTGTTTCCTTCCAGTAACAAAAAAATAAAGATATCAACAAAATTTCTTACTGAATATTTAGAGGTCATAAAATGTGTGATGACAAGATGTTTAGATATTCTAAGAGATGCAACTCTCTTGGTAAAGAATCTGGTGTCTGGTGCTCCATTATTTCTTATAGGATTCTAAGAGATGCCATTGGTTTTTAGGAAAAAACTGACTAGTCACGACTGCCATCTATAAGGTAAAACAAGTTTTTCCTACACATAGTGCAGTTGTGTATGCTCATTTTCATAAGATTCTCAATGAGGATAAAGAATAAATATATTTAAAGAACCTCTGTCATGATAAATAATCATCTCAGTGCCCTGAACTAGGACCCCAAAAATGCTTAGTTCAAGTGGCAAGATATGATGAAAAATATTGCAGATACAGGGTGGCCATAAAGTTTGTGTGCAGTTTTAACTTGCACAGTATTTTACATTACACACAAACTTTATGGCCATTCTGTATATTACAACTTAAATTACAAATGGAGAAAACAGTGAAGCTACAGAAGCTATCTTTTCAACTTGGCAATCTATTGTGCTTTGGGAAAGTAGAAAGAGAAATACTTGGGCTTTGACCGTAGTACATCAGTCCTGCCAAAGGTACTGTTTACGAATAAATAATTCTGATTTCCAGAAAATTTGTGACAGTTGCAATTATTAAAGACATCATGTCAAACTTACTCTTCAATTATTGATGTCCTCTCAATCCTTGCTACTCAAAGTAGCATCAGCATCACCAGGGTCTCTGTTAAAAATGTAGAGTCTCAGACCCATCCTAGGCCTGATGAGTCAGGGTCTACAGATCACCATGATTGGCAGGTGATTCATACCCCCATTAGTTTGAGAGGCACTGACACACTTACATCATCCAAAGGCAATACATTGACTGGACAATTTTCTGGTACAGTCATACTTACATAATTCCTATAGGTGACGTAGTCCTGGCATCAACCCAAAGCTGTTACTCTAAAGCACGTTAATCTAAAGATGCTTAATGGCAAACGCTGGCAATAGAAGATATTCTGAATTTCAACATAAAATAATCAAGAGAGAAGATTTAGAAACTCGAAATCAATGTAAATAAAAATATTTAAAAATTGTTTATCGAAGAAGAGTAAGTGACAACAATTTGATCCAAAATAGTGCAGTAATTCTGGTGTTAAGGACTATTTCATGTAATATTTCCCAGTAGAATCCATTAGAGCAGGAGTCTAAACAAACCTCTTTTGCTAAAAAGAAAAGCCTTAGAGGATGATAAAAAATAATTAACTGTACCTGAAATCTGCACAATGGACTGAGAGCAATGCACCATTGAAAACCAAGGGATTATTGCAGCCTATTAACAGTAAGGATGTCTACCGTAGTAGAAAAAAATCTTAATTTTTATAGTTTATGACTCTGATAATTCCCCAAACAGGTGCTTGGGAGACATTTATGGTATCTGAGGAAAATTTTCTCTCTCTTTAAACACTAGAATTTGCATTTTGTAATGTCACATACATGGTAAAACATTGTCATGGAGGCAATAAGTTATTCAGAAGTAGATTTAGCCTACAATAATATCAACACTTTCATTTCAAGCTCATTGATTTTTTTTTTCACCTTAATGAGTGCTGGAATTAGTAGAGTACAAAAAGCCCTGTATCGGTTGAAAATCTTCTCACAACTCAATTTAATTTAATTTGAAAATAGCTGTTTTACTGTCTCTCAAACTAAATTTAAGAAATCAAACAGAGCATTAACATGTTAATTAATAAGAGGTTCAGTGGGAAGGTAAGAAATGATTAGTTGCATTACGATTCCTTCAGATTTTCTCTAGGAAACTCATTAAAGGGCTCTTGAGAAGCACTTTTCTGCAAAGATGACAAACACGTGGCACATGGTCTTCAGGAACATCGAGATCATGTCAGGCCTGTGTCTGGCTCCTCTCCTCAGTGTGGAGGCTCACAGGTGTGTTCAAGAGGGGGGACTCACCCCAGTGACACACAGCATGTCCTAGGCACCAATAGGACAGGAAAGAGGTCATAGTAGGTGTACTTATTGTGAAGGGAAGACACTTTCTCTGGGTTGGCCAAGGATGAAGTGTCCTATGATTTTCTTCTAGGAGTCAGGGATGAGATGAAGAATTCCCTAAATTACCCACATTTTGTATTTCAAATTTGCATGAATAGTTACTCGTTTGATTCAACTCCTCTGAGAATTAGACACGATGGACATAATCCCCAGAGGAAGCTGAGCACCATCAAACTGAAACTGTGCTGTTGCAAGTGTTTCATAAACTTCAGGTTCTTTATATTTGTCTGTCTTTCTATAGCTGCACATACCGGTTTTCAAAAACGTATTTTAGACACTGAAATAAATACATTTGATTCCAGATTAAGTATGAACACAGCATCAGACCAGGCAGGTAAAAAGAATGCCAAATATAAAATTAGTGTGAACATGCGAAGTTCTATACTTTTGCTAGAGGAAGCCCCCAGGATTGGATTGGTTCTCACCTTCATTCCATCAATGGAAGAGAGAAAACAAATGGCCTGTCAGCAGTGGTTCTCAGTAGTGTCAGCATCACTTGGGAATATGTCAGAAATGAAGATTTGGGGCCCCGCCCTGGACCTACGTACGAAATCAGAAAACTCTGAACAAGTTTTCAAATCATCGGTAATTTTAGCAAGTCCTCCAGGTGATGGGATTTATGCTTAAATGTGAAAACTTATGACTATAGAAACAGGCACAAAATCAAAGTTGAGCAGTTTCTCATGAGAGGGTAATCTTCATAAGATAGGATCTTTTCTATTCTGTTCACTTTTGTATTCCTACTACAGAAGCAGGTAGATAGTACACACTCTATAATTTCTTGTTGAATCAATACACTAGTTTTCAAAATATCTTCTGAAAGTTCTTTCAAAGCAGCTACTGTTTAACATAGCAAATAAATCTTTAATAATAAATAGAGTTGCATAGTTCACAGGAATTTTCTAATAACAACATATGTAGGAGGCATGAGTGAGTAAAAATAATTGCATGAATAGCCAATACTACATATTCTCAGGGTTGGGTATTCAGACTTAGCTTGATCAGTAGAATTCTCTGGAGCAGCCCCAACAATTCTGACACATTCAATAGTCTCAAATTCAGACTCTGAAATGGGAATTTTTAAATGCTCTCTAAATGATAATTTATATGCACATGTATGTACACACACGTCCATGTATGTGTATTTAAACATGTACACCCCCAATACATCTATCTAACCGTTTTTAAGAATTAGGTACTTCTTTTGCACTTATACATATAATTAAATATATCATGTATTTTATTAAAAAATTAGTATTTATTTTTGCAAAAACCAATGCAGAAATTTATAAAAATCAAACATCCACTTCCCATTTCATTTCCTTCCCCTCAGGAGGAACTAGGAGTTTAGAGTCTGGTAGCTTTTTCTGAACCCAAACCTGTATTTGTGTTACTTCAAATTATATATTTTTTATTTTTATTTTTTTTTACAGAAAATGAATAACAGAATTATTCATACTCTCTCTCAACTTGCAGTTTTCACCCAATATATATTGGGCAACCTTCTATGGCAATAGACAGAGGGCCAAATCATTTGTTTAAGTGACAACACTGTATTCTATAATATGAATAAAACATATATTATTTAGTCATTTATATATTTATAAACATTCATATTTACAAATAACATTATAATAAATATCTTTTCAATTTTTTTTTTTTTTTTTTTTTTTTTTTTGCCTGTGGGATCTTATATTTGGAATTATAATGTAAAGGCAATGAGTTTAAAAATTTAATTTTAAAATAAAAAGAAAATTATTTAAATATTTTTAAA